>JAKELJ010000108.1:0-18398 GCA_025594165.1 Tamias sibiricus | reverse complement strand
AGAAGCAAAGTGTGCTCTTGTGAACTAAAGTGTTGTTCTGCGTTTTTAAAGTTCTAGCATTAACCATTTAAGAATGAAACTCACAGGCGTTTTCAGGAATCTTCGCCTAATCAGGGTAGACATCCAATAGACTGCAAACATAACACCCTTGATGGTGGGATGACCAAACTTTAGGAGTCTTGAGGGGCACATGAGAGAATCATTTTTTCAGAGTTTCATTGAAATACACAAAGAAACCTAGTGCCCAGAAGCTAAGAAACATGAAATTATTTCCAGTTCTCTAAAAAACGCTTTTTCTGTGAGTTTGAAACTCTTTTGTTACCTAGTGATTCAGCTTTGAGATACTTGAACCAGGACAGGAGCACAGTGTGCTCTTGTGATCTGAAGTGCTTTTCTGCATTTCCAAAGTTCTAGCATTAACCATTGAGGAATTAAACTACAGGCGTTTTCAGTGAAATTCGCCTAATCAGGGTAAGCATCCAATAGGCTCTAAACAAAAAACCCATGATGGTGGATTGACCAAATTTGGGGAGCCATGAGGGGCACAAGAGAGAATCATTTTGTCAGAGTTTCATTGAAATCCACAAAGAAACCTAGTACCCACAAGCTAAGAAACATGGAATTATTTCCAGTTGGCTAAAAGTCTTTCCTGTGAGTTTGAAACTCTTTTGCTACCTAGTGATTCAGCTTTGAGATACTTGAACCAGGACAGAAGCACAGTGGGCTCTTGTGAACTAAAGTGTTTTTCTGTGTTTTTAAAGTTCTAGCATTAACCATTTAAGAATTAAACTTACAGGCGTTATCAGGTATTTTCGCCTAATCAGGGTAGACATCCAATAGACTGTAAACATAACACCCTTGAGGGTGGGATGACCAAACTTGGGGAGTCTTGAGGGGCAAATGAGAGAATCATTTTTTCAGAGTTTCATTGAAATACACAAAGAAACCTAGTGCCCAGAAGCTAAGAAACATGGAATTAATTCCAGTTCTCTAAAACGCTTTTCTGTGAGTTTGAAACTCTTTTGTTACCTAGTGATTCAGCTTTGAGATACTTGAACCAGGACAGGAGCACAGTGTGCTCTTGTGATCTGAAGTGCTTTTTTGCATTTTCAAAGTTCTAGCATTAACCATTGAGGAATTAAACTACAGGCGTTTTTCAGTGAAATTCGCCTAATCAGGGTTAACATCCAATAGGCTCTAAACAAAAAAACCCGTGATGGTGGATTGACCAAATTTGGGGAGCCATGAGGGGCAGAAGAGAGAATCATTTTGTAGGAGATTCATTGAAATACACAAAGAAACCTAGTACCCACAAGCTAAGAAACATGGAATTATTTCCAGTTGGCTAAAACGCTTTTCTGTGAGTTTGAAACTCTTTTGCTACCTAGTGATTCAGCTTTGAGATACTTGAACCAGGAGAGAAGCACAGTGTGCTCTTGTGAACTAAAGTGTTGTTCTGCGTTTTTAAAGTTCTAGCATTAACCATTTAAGAATTAAACTCACAGGCGGTTTTTAGGCATTTTCGCCTAATCAGGGTAAACATCCAATAGACTGTAAACAAAACACCCCTTGATGGTGGGATGACCAAACTTGGGGAGCCTTGAGGGGCACATGAGAGAATCATTTTGTCAGAGTTTCATTGAAATACACAAAGAAACCTAGTACCCACAAGCTAAGAAACATGGAATTATTTCCAGTTGGCTAAAACGCTTTTCTGTGAGTTTGAAACTCTTTTGCTACCTAGTGATTTAGCTTTGAGATACTTGAACCAGGACAGAAGCACAGTGTGCTCTTGTGAACTAAAGTGTTGTTCTGCGTTTTAAAGTTCTAGCATTAACCATTTAAGAATTAAACTCACAGGCGTTTTCAGGCATTTTCGCCTAATCAGGGTAAACATCCAATAGACTGTACACAAAACACCCTTGATGGTGGGATGACCAAACTTGGGGAGCCTTGAGGGGCACATGAGAGAATCATTTTTTCAGAGTTTCATTGAAATACACAAAGAAACTTAGTGCCCAGAAGCTAAAAACATGGAATAATATCCAGTTCGCTAAAACGCTTTTTCTGTGATTTTGAAACTCTTTTGCTACCTAGTGATTCAGCTTTGAGATACTTGAACCAGGACAGAAGCACAGTGTGCTCTTGTGAAATAAGTGTTGTTCTGCGTTTTTAAAGTTCTAGCATTAACCATTTAAGAATTAAATTCACAGGCGTTTTTCAGGCATTTTCGCCTAATCAGGGTAAACATCCAATAGACTGTAAACAAAACACCCTTGATGGTGGGATGACCAAATTTGGGGAACCTTGAGGGGCACATGAGAGAATCATTTTTTCAGAGTTTCATTGAAATACACAAAGAAACCTAGTGCCCAGAAGCTAAAAACATGGAATAATTTCCAGTTCGCTAAAACGCTTTTCTGTGAGTTTGAAACTCTTTTGTTACCTATTGATTCAGCTTTGAGATACTTGAACCAGGACAGGAGCACAGTGTGCTCTTGTGATCTGAAGTGCTTTTCTGCATTTCCAACGTTCTAGCATTAACCATTGAGGAATTAAACTACAGGCGTTTTCAGTGAAATTCGCCCTAATCAGGGTAAAGCATCCAATAGGCTCTAAACAAAAAACCCATGATGGTGGATTGACCACATTTGGGGAGCCATGAGGGGCACAAGAGAGAATCATTTTGTCAGAGTTTCATTGAAATCCACAAAGAAACCTAGTACCCACAAGCTAAGAAACATGGAATTATTTCCAGTTGGCTAAAAGTCTTTCCTGTGAGTTTGAATCTCTTTTGCTACCTAGTGATTCAGCTTTGAGATACTTAAACCAGGACGGAAGCACAGTGGGCTCTTGTGAACTAAAGTGTTTTTCTCTGTGTTTTAAAGTTCTAGCATTAACCATTTAAGAATTAAAACTTACAGGCGTTATCAGGTATTTTCGCCTAATCAGGGTAGACATCCAATAGACTGTAAACATAACACCCTTGAGGGTGGGATGACCAAACTTGGGGAGTCTTGAGGGGCAAATGAGAGAATCATTTTTTCAGAGTTTCATTGAAATACACAAAGAAACCTAGTGCCCAGAAGCTAAGAAACATGGAATTATTTCCAGTTCTCTAAAACGCTTTTCTGTGAGTTTGAAACTCTTTTGTTACCTAGTGATTCAGCTTTGAGATACTTGAACCAGGACAGGAGCACAGTGTGCTCTTGTGATCTGAAGTGCTTTTTTTTGCATTTTCAAAGTTCTAGCATTAACCATTGAGGAATTAAACTACAGGCGTTTTCAGTGAAATTCGCCTAATCAGGGTTAACATCCAATAGGCTCTAAACAAAAAACCCGTGATGGTGGATGGACCAAATTTGGGGAGCCATGAGGGACAGAAGAGAGAATCATTTTGTAGGAGATTCATTGAAATACACAAAGAAACCTAGTACCCACAAGCTAAGAAACATGGAATTATTTCCAGTTGGCTAAAACGCTTTTCTGTGAGTTTGAAAACTCTTTTGCTACCTAGTGATTCAGCTTTGAGATACTTGAACCAGGAGAGAAGCACAGTGTGCTCTTGTGAACTAAAGTGTTGTTCTGCGTTTTTAAAGTTCTAGCATTAACCATTTAAGAATTAAACTCACAGGCGTTTTTAGGCATTTTCGCCTAATCCGGGTAAACATCCAATAGACTGTAAACAAAACACCCTTGATGGTGGGATGACCAAACTTGGGGAGCCTTGAGAGGCACATGAAAGAATCATTTTGTCAGAGTTTCATTGAAATACACAAAGAAACCTAGTGCCCAGAAGCTAAGAAACATGGAATTATTTCCAGTTGGCTAAAACGCTTTTCTGTGAGTTTGAAACTCTTTTGTTACCTAGTGATTCAGCTTTGAGATACTTGAACCAGGACAGAAGCACAGTGTGCTCTTGTGATCTTAAGTGCTTTTCTGCATTTTCAAAGTTCTAGCATTAACCATTGAGGAATTAAACTACAAGCGTTTTCAGTGAAATTCGCCTAATCAGGGTAAACATCCAATAGGCTCTAAACAAAAAAACCCGTGATGGTGGATTGACCAAATTTGGGGAGCCATGAGGGGCACAAGAGAGAATCATTTTGTCAGAGTTTCATTGAAATACACAAAGAAACCTAGTACCCACAAGCTAAGAAACATGGAATTATTTCCAGTTGGCTAAAACGCTTTTCTGTGAGTTTGAAACTCTTTTGCTACTTAGTGATTCAGCTTTGAGATACTTGAACCAGGACAGAAGCACAGTGTGCTCTTGTGAACTAAAGTGTTGTTCTGCGTTTTTAAAGTTCTAGCATTAACCATTTAAGAATTAAACTCACAGGCGTTTTCAGGAATCTTCGCCTAATCAGGGTAGACATCCAATAGACTGCAAACATAACACACCCTTGATGGTGGGGATGACCAAACTTTAGGAGTCTTGAGGGGCACATGAGAGAATCATTTTTTCAGAGTTTCATTGAAATACACAAAGAAACCTAGTGCGCAGAAGCTAAGAAACATGAAATTATTTCCAGTTCTCTAAAACGCTTTTCTGTGAGTTTGAAACTCTTTTGTTACCTAGTGATTCAGCTTTGAGATACTTGAACCAGGACAGGAGCACAGTGTGCTCTTGTGATCTGAAGTGCTTTTCTGCATTTCCAAAGTTCTAGCATTAACCATTGAGGAATTAAACTACAGGCGTTTTCAGTGAAATTCGCCTAATCAGGGTAAGCATCCAATAGGCTCTAAACAAAAAACCCATGATGGTGGATTGACCAAATTTGGTGAGCCATGAGGGGCACAAGAGAGAATCATTTTGTCAGAGTTTCATTGAAATCCACAAAGAAACCTAGTACCCACAAGCTAAGAAACATGGAATTATTTCCAGTTGGCTAAAAGTCTTTCCTGTGAGTCTGAATCTCTTTTGCTACCTAGTGATTCAGCTTTGAGATACTTGAACCAGGACAGAAGCACAGTGGGCTCTTGTGAACTAAAGTGTTTTTCTGTGTTTTTAAAGTTCTAGCATGAACCATTTAAGAATTAAACTTACAGGCGTTATCAGGTATTTTCGCCTAATCAGGGTAGACATCCAATAGACTGTAAACATAACACCCTTGAGGGTGGGATGACCAAACTTGGGGAGTCTTGAGGGGCAAATGAGAGAATCATTTTTTCAGAGTTTCATTGAAATACACAAAAGAAACCTAGTGCCCAGAAGCTAAGAAACATGGAATTATTTCCAGTTCTCTAAAACGCTTTTCTGTGAGTTTGAAACTCTTTTGTTACCTAGTGATTCAGCTTTGAGATACTTGAACCAGGACAGGAGCACAGTGTGCTCTTGTGAACTAAAGTGCTTTTCTGCATTTTCAAAGTTCTAGCATTAACCATATATGTATTACAATAACTGGCATTTTCAGGCAAATTCGCCTAATAAGAATAAACATACATAAGGGTCTAAAAAAGCACCCGTGATGGTGGGATGACAAAAATTTTGGAGCCATGCGGGGCACATCAGAGTATCATTTTATCAGAGTTTCATTGAAATACACAAAGAAACCTCGTGCCCAAGAGCTCAGAAACAGGCCATTATTTCCAAATTGTTAAAACGCATTTCTGTGAGTTTGAAAGAGTTTTGCTACCTAGTGATTCAGCTTTGAGATACTTGAACCAATAGAGAAGCACAGTGTGCTCTTGTGAACTAAAGTGCTTTCCTGCATTTTCAAAGTCCTAGCATAAATCATAGATGAATTAAAGTAACAGGCGTTTTCACGCAAATTCGCCTAATCCGGGTAAACATCCATAAGGCTCTAAACAAAGTTCCCGTGATGGAGAGATGACCAAAAGTGGGAAGCAATGAGGACACATGAGAGAATCATTTCATCAGACTTTCATTGAAATACACAAAGAAACCTAGTGCCCAGAAGCTAAGAAATATGGAATTATTTCCAGTTTGCTAAAACGCTTTTCTGTGAGTTTGAAACTCTTTTGTTACCTAGTGATTCAGCTTTGAGATACTTGAACCAGGACAGAAGCACAGTGTGCTCTTGTGATCTGAAGTGCTTTTCTGCATTTCCAAAGTTCTAGCATTAACCATTGAGGAATTAAACTAGGGGCGTTTTCAGTGAAATTCGCCTAATCAGAGTAAACATCCAATAGGCTCTAAGCAAAAAACCCGTGATGGTGGATTGACCAAATTTGGGGAGCCATGGGGGGCACAAGAGAGAATCATTTTGTCAGAGTTTCATTGAAATACACAAGGAAACCTAGTACCCAGAAGCTAAGAAACATGGAATTATTTCCAGTTGGCTAAAAAACGCTTTTCTGTGAGTTTGAAACTCTTTTCCTACCTAGTGATTCAGCTTTGAGATACTTGAACCAGGACAGAAGCAAAGTGTGCTCTTGTGAACTAAAGTGTTGTTCTGCGTTTTTAAAGTTCTAGCATTAACCATTTAAGAATGAAACTCACAGGCGTTTTCAGGAATCTTCGCCTAATCAGGGTAGACATCCAATAGACTGCAAACATAACACCCTTGATGGTGGGATGACCAAACTTTAGGAGTCTTGAGGGGCACATGAGAGAATCATTTTTTCAGAGTTTCATTGAAATACACAAAGAAACCTAGTGCCCAGAAGCTAAGAAACATGAAATTATTTCCAGTTGGCTAAAACGCTTTTCTGTGAGTTTGAAAACTCTTTTGTTACCTAGTGATTTCAGCTTTGAGATACTTGAACCAGGACAGGAGCACAGTGTGCTCTTGTGATCTGAAGTGCTTTTCTGCATTTCCAAAGTTCTAGCATTAACCATTGAGGAATTAAACTACAGGCGTTTTCAGTGAAATTCGCCTAATCAGGGTTAACATCCAATAGGCTCTAAACAAAAAACCCGTGATGGTGGATGGACCAAATTTGGGGAGCCATGAGGGGCAGAAGAGAGAATCATTTTGTAGGAGATTCATTGAAATACACAAAGAAACCTAGTACCCACAAGCTAAGAAACATGGAATTATTTCCAGTTGGCTAAAACGCTTTTCTGTGAGTTTGAAACTCTTTTGCTACCTAGTGATTCAGCTTTGAGATACTTGAACCAGGAGAGAAGCACAGTGTGCTCTTGTGAACTAAAGTGTTGTTCTGCGTTTTTAAAGTTCTAGCATTAACGATTTAAGAATTAAAACTCACAGGCGTTTTTAGGCATTTTCGCCTAATCCGGGTAAACATCCAATAGACTGTAAACAAAACACCCTTGATGGTGGGATGACCAAACTTGGGGAGCCTTGAGAGGCACATGAAAGAATCATTTTGTCAGAGTTTCATTGAAATACACAAAGAAACCTAGTGCCCAGAAGCTAAGAAACATGGAATTATTTCCAGTTGGCTAAAACGCTTTTCTGTGAGTTTGAAACTCTTTTGTTACCTAGTGATTCAGCTTTGAGATACTTGAACCAGGACAGAAGCACAGTGTGCTCTTGTGATCTGAAGTGCTTTTCTGCATTTCCAAAGTTCTAGCATTAACCATTGAGGAATTAAACTAGGGGCGTTTTCAGTGAAATTCGCCTAATCAGAGTAAACATCCAATAGGCTCTAAGCAAAAAAACCCGTGATGGTGGATTGACCAAATTTGGGGAGCCATGGGGGGCACAAGAGAGAATCATTTTGTCAGAGTTTCATTGAAATACACAAGGAAACCTAGTACCCAGAAGCTAAGAAACATGGAATTATTTCCAGTTGGCTAAAACGCTTTTCTGTGAGTTTGAAACTCTTTTCCTACCTAGTGATTCAGCTTTGAGATACTTGAACCAGGACAGAAGCAAAGTGTGCTCTTGTGAACTAAAGTGTTGTTCTGCATTTTTAAAGTTCTAGCATTAACCATTTAAGAATGAAACTCACAGGCGTTTTCAGGAATCTTCGCCTAATCAGGGTAGACATCCAATAGACTGCAAACATAACACCCTTGATGGTGGGATGACCAAACTTTAGGAGTCTTGAGGGGCACATGAGAGAATCATTTTTTCAGAGTTTCATTGAAATACACAAAGAAACCTAGTGCCCAGAAGCTAAGAAACATGAAATTATTTCCAGTTGGCTAAAACGCTTTTCTGTGAGTTTGAAACTCTTTTGTTACCTAGTGATTCAGCTTTGAGATACTTGAACCAGGACAGGAGCACAGTGTGCTCTTGTGATCTGAAGTGCTTTTCTGCATTTCCAAAGTTCTAGCATTAACCATTGAGGAATTAAACTACAGGCGTTTTCAGTGAAATTCGCCTAATCAGGGTAAGCATCCAATAGGCTCTAAACAAAAAACCCATGATGGTGGATTGACCAAATTTGGGGAGCCATGAGGGGCACAAGAGAGAATCATTTTGTAAGAGTTTCATTGAAATCCACAAAGAAACCTAGTACCCACAAGCTAAGAAACATGGAATTATTTCCAGTTGGCTAAAACGCTTTCCTGTGAGTTTGAAACTCTTTTGCTACCTAGTGATTCAGCTTTGAGATACTTGAACCAGGACAGAAGTAAAGTGTGCTCTTGTGAACTAAAGTGTTGTTCTGCGTTTTTAAAGTTCTAGCATTAACCATTTAAGAATTAAACTCACAGGCGTTTTCAGGAATCTTCGCCTAATCAGGGTAGACATCCCATAGACTGCAAACATAACACCCTTGATGGTGGGATGACCAAACTTGGGGAACCTTGAGGGGCACATGAGAGAATCATTTTTTCAGAGTTTCATTGAAATATACAAAGAAACCTAGTGCCCAGAAGCTAAAAACATGGAATAATTTCCAGTTCGCTAAAACGCTTTTCTGTGAGTTTGAAACTCTTTTGTTACCTATTGATTCAGCTTTGAGATACTTGAACCAGGGCAGGAGCACAGTGTGCTCTTGTGATCTGAAGTGCTTTTCTGCATTTCCAACGTTCTAGCATTAACCATTGAGGAATTAAACTACAGGCGTTTTCAGTGAAATTCGCCTAATCAGGGTAAGCATCCAATAGGCTCTAAACAAAAAACCCATGATGGTGGATTGACCACATTTGGGGAGCCATGAGGCGCACAGGAGAGAATCATTTTGTCAGAGTTTCATTGAAATCCACAAAGAAACCTAGTACCCACAAGCTAAGAAACATGGAATTATTTCCAGTTGGCTAAAAGTCTTTCCTGTGAGTTTGAAACTCTTTTGCTACCTAGTGATTCAGCTTTGAGATACTTGAACCAGGACAGAAGCACAGTGGGCTCTTGTGAACTAAAGTGTTTTTCTGTGTTTTTAAAGTTCTAGCATTAACCATTTAAGAATTAAACTTACAGGCGTTATCAGGTATTTTCGCCTAATCAGGGTAGACATCCAATAGACTGTAAACATAACACCCCTTGAGGGTGGGATGACCAAACTTGGGGAGTCTTGAGGGGCAAATGAGAGAATCATTTTTTCAGAGTTTCATTGAAATACACAAAGAAACCTAGTGCCCAGAAGCTAAGAAACATGGAATTATTTCCAGTTCTCTAAAACGCTTTTCTGTGAGTTTGAAACTCTTTTGTTACCTAGTGATTCAGCTTTGAGATACTTGAACCAGGACAGGAGCACAGTGTGCTCTTGTGATCTGAAGTGCTTTTTTGCATTTTCAAAGTTCTAGCATTAACCATTGAGGAATTAAACTACAGGCGTTTTCAGTGAAATTCGCCTAATCAGGGTTAACATCCAATAGGCTCTAAACAAAAAACCCGTGATGGTGGATGGACCAAATTTGGGGAGCCATGAGGGGCAGAAGAGAGAATCATTTTGTAGGAGATTCATTGAAATACACAAAGAAACCTAGTACCCACAAGCTAAGAAACATGGAATTATTTCCAGTTGGCTAAAACGCTTTTCTGTGAGTTTGAAACTCTTTTGCTACCTAGTGATTCAGCTTTGAGATACTTGAACCAAGAGAGAAGCACAGTGTGCTCTTGTGAACTAAAGTGTTGTTCTGCGTTTTTAAAGTTCTAGCATTAACCATTTAAGAATTAAACTCACAGGCGTTTTTAGGCATTTTCGCCTAATCAGGGTAAACATCCAATAGACTGTAAACAAAACACCCTTGATGGTGGGATGACCAAACTTGGGGAGCCTTGAGGGGCACATGAGAGAATCATTTTGTCAGAGTTTCATTGAAATACACAAAGAAACCTAGTACCCACAAGCTAAGAAACATGGAATTATTTCCAGTTGGCTAAAACGCTTTTCTGTGAGTTTGAAACTCTTTTGCTACCTAGTGATTCAGCTTTGAGATACTTGAACCAGGACAGAAGCACAGTGTGCTCTTGTGAACTAAAGTGTTGTTCTGCGTTTTTAAAGTTCTAGCATTAACCATTTAAGAATTAAACTCACAGGCGTTTTCAGGCATTTTCGCCTAATCAGGGTAAACATCCAATAGACTGTACACAAAACACCCTTGATGGTGGGATGACCAAACTTGGGGAGCCTTGAGGGGCACATGAGAGAATCATTTTTTCAGAGTTTCATTGAAATACACAAAGAAACCTAGTGCCCAGAAGCTAAAAACATGGAATAATTTCCAGTTCGCTAAAACGCTTTTCTGTGAGTTTGAAACTCTTTTGCTACCTAGTGATTCAGCTTTGAGATACTTGAACCAGGACAGAAGCACAGTGTGCTCTTGTGAAATAAGTGTTGTTTCTGCGTTTTTAAAGTTCTAGCATTAACCATTTAAGAATTAAATTCACAGGCGTTTTCAGGCATTTTCGCCTAATCAGGGTAAACATCCAATAGACTGTAAACAAAACACCCTTGATGGTGGGATGACCAAACTTGGGGAACCTTGAGGGGCACATGAGAGAATCATTTTTTCAGAGTTTCATTGAAATACACAAAGAAACCTAGTGCCCAGAAGCTAAAAACATGGAATAATTTCCAGTTCGCTAAAACGCTTTTCTGTGAGTTTGAAACTCTTTTGTTACCTATTGATTCAGCTTTGAGATACTTGAACCAGGACAGGAGCACAGTGTGCTCTTGTGATCTGAAGTGCTTTTCTGCATTTCCAACGTTCTAGCATTAACCATTGAGGAATTAAACTACAGGCGTTTTCAGTGAAATTCGCCTAATCAGGGTAAGCATCCAATAGGCTCTAAACAAAAAACCCATGATGGTGGATTGACCACATTTGGGGAGCCATGAGGGGCACAAGAGAGAATCATTTTGTCAGAGTTTCATTGAAATCCACAAAGAAACCTAGTACCCACAAGCTAAGAAACATGGAATTATTTCCAGTTGGCTAAAAGTCTTTCCTGTGAGTTTGAATCTCTTTTGCTACCTAGTGATTCAGCTTTCAGATACTTGAACCAGGACAGAAGCACAGTGGGCTCTTGTGAACTAAAGTGTTTTTCTGTGTTTTTAAAGTTCTAGCATTAACCATTTAAGAATTAAACTTACAGGCGTTATCAGGTATTTTCGCCTAATCAGGGTAGACATCCAATAGACTGTAAACATAACACCCTTGAGGGTGGGATGACCAAACTTGGGGAGTCTTGAGGGGCAAATGAGAGAATCATTTTTTCAGAGTTTCATTGAAATACACAAAGAAACCTAGTGCCCAGAAGCTAAGAAACATGGAATTATTTCCAGTTCTCTAAAACGCTTTTCTGTGAGTTTGAAACTCTTTTGTTACCTAGTGATTCAGCTTTGAGATACTTGAACCAGGACAGGAGCACAGTGCGCTCTTGTGATCTGAAGTGCTTTTTTGCATTTTCAAAGTTCTAGCATTAACCATTGAGGAATTAAACTACAGGCGTTTTCAGTGAAATTCGCCTAATCAGGGTTAACATCCAATAGGCTCTAAACAAAAAACCCGTGATGGTGGATGGACCAAATTTGGGGAGCCATGAGGGGCAGAAGAGAGAATCATTTTGTAGGAGATTCATTGAAATACACAAAGAAACCTAGTACCCACAAGCTAAGAAACATGGAATTATTTCCAGTTGGCTAAAACGCTTTTCTGTGAGTTTGAAACTCTTTTGCTACCTAGTTTATTCAGCTTTGAGATACTTGAACCAGGACAGAAGCACAGTGTGCTCTTGTGAACTAAAGTGTTGTTCTGCGTTTTTAAAGTTCTAGCATTAACCATTTAAGAATTAAACTCACAGGCGTTTTCAGGAATCTTCGCCTAATCAGGGTAGACATCCAATAGACTGCAAACATAACACCCTTGATGGTGGGATGACCAAACTTTAGGAGTCTTGAGGGGCACATGAGAGAATCATTTTTTCAGAGTTTCATTGAAATACACAAAGAAACCTAGTGCCCAGAAGCTAAGAAACATGAAATTATTTCCAGTTTCTCTAAAACGCTTTTCTGTGAGTTTGAAACTCTTTTGTTACCTAGTGATTCAGCTTTGAGATACTTGAACCAGGACAGGAGCACAGTGTGCTCTTGTGATCTGAAGTGCTTTTCTGCATTTCCTAAGTTCTAGCATTAACCATTGAGGAATTAAACTACAGGCGTTTTCAGTGAAATTCGCCTAATCAGGGTAAGCATCCAATAGGCTCTAAACAAAAAACCCATGATGGTGGATTGACCAAATTTGGGGAGCCATCAGGGGCACAAGAGAGAATCATTTTGTCAGAGTTTCATTGAAATCCACAAAGAAACCTAGTACCCACAAGCTAAGAAACATGGAATTATTTCCAGTTGGCTAAAAGTCTTTCCTGTGAGTTTGAAACTCTTTTGCTACCTAGTGATTCAGCTTTGAGATACTTGAACCAGGACAGAAGCACAGTGGGCTCTTGTGAACTAAAGTGTTTTTCTGTGTTTTTAAAGTTCTAGCATTAACCATTTAAGAATTAAACTTACAGGCGTTATCAGGTATTTTCGCCTAATAAGGGTAGACATCCAATAGACTGTAAACATAACACCCTTGAGGGTGGGATGACCAAACTTGGGGAGTCTTGAGGGGCAAATGAGAGAATCATTTTTTCAGAGTTTCATTGAAATACACAAAGAAACCTAGTGCCCAGAAGCTAAGAAACATGGAATTATTTCCAGTTCTCTAAAACGCTTTTCTGTGAGTTTGAAACTCTTTTGTTACCTAGTGATTCAGCTTTGAGATACTTGAACCAGGACAGGAGCACAGTGTGCTCTTGTGATCTGAAGTGCTTTTTTGCATTTTCAAAGTTCTAGCATTAACCATTGAGGAATTAAACTACAGGCGTTTTCAGTGAAATTCGCCTAATCAGGGTTAACATCCAATAGGCTCTAAACAAAAAACCCGTGATGGTGGATTGACCAAATTTGGGGAGCCATGAGGGGCAGAAGAGAGAATCATTTTGTAGGAGATTCATTGAAATACACAAAGAAACCTAGTACCCACAAGCTAAGAAACATGGAATTATTTCCAGTTGGCTAAAACGCTTTTCTGTGAGTTTGAAACTCTTTTGCTACCTAGTGATTCAGCTTTCAGATACTTGAACCAGGAGAGAAGCACAGTGTGCTCTTGTGAACTAAAGTGTTGTTCTGCGTTTTTAAAGTTCTAGCATTAACCATTTAAGAATTAAACTCACAGGCGTTTTTAGGCATTTTCGCCTAATCAGGGTAAACATCCAATAGACTGTAAACAAAACACCCTTGATGGTGGGATGACCAAACTTGGGGAGCCTTGAGGGGCACATGAGAGAATCATTTTGTCAGAGTTTCATTGAAATACACAAAGAAACCTAGTGCCCAGAAGCTAAAAACATGGAATAATTTCCAGTTCGCTAAAACGCTTTTCTGTGAGTTTGAAACTCTTTTGCTACCTAGTGATTCAGCTTTGAGATACTTGAACCAGGACAGAAGCACAGTGTGCTCTTGTGAAATAAGTGTTGTTCTGCGTTTTTAAAGTTCTAGCATTAACCATTTAAGAATTAAATTCACAGGCGTTTTCAGGCATTTTCGCCTAATCAGGGTAAACATCCAATAGACTGTAAACAAAACACCCTTGATGGTGGGATGACCAAACTTGGGGAACCTTGAGGGGCACAAGAGAGAATCATTTTGTCAGAGTTTCATTGAAATCCACAAAGAAACCTAGTACCCACAAGCTAAGAAACATGGAATTATTTCCAGTTGGCTAAAAGTCTTTCCTGTGAGTTTGAATCTCTTTTGCTACCTAGTGATTCAGCTTTGAGATACTTGAACCAGGACAGAAGCACAGTGGGCTCTTGTGAACTAAAGTGTTTTTTCTGTGTTTTTAAAGTTCTAGCATTAACCATTTGAGAATTAAACTTACAGGCGTTATCAGGTATTTTCGCCTAATCAGGGTAGACATCCAATAGACTGTAAACATAACACCCTTGAGGGTGGGATGACCAAACTTGGGGAGTCTTGAGGGGCAAATGAGAGAATCATTTTTTCAGAGTTTCATTGAAATACACAAAGAAACCTAGTGCCCAGAAGCTAAGAAACATGGAATTATTTCCAGTTCTCTAAAACGCTTTTCTGTGAGTTTGAAACTCTTTTGTTACCTAGTGATTCAGCTTTGAGATACTTGAACCAGGACAGGAGCACAGTGTGCTCTTGTGATCTGAAGTGCTTTTTTGCATTTTCAAAGTTCTAGCATTAACCATTGAGGAATTAAACTACAGGCGTTTTCAGTGAAATTCGCCTAATCAGGGTTAACATCCAATAGGCTCTAAACAAAAAACCCGTGATGGTGGATGGACCAAATTTGGGGAGCCATGAGGGGCAGAAGAGAGAATCATTTTGTAGGAGATTCATTGAAATACACAAAGAAACCTAGTACCCACAAGCTAAGAAACATGGAATTATTTCCAGTTGGCTAAAACGCTTTTCTGTGAGTTTGAAACTCTTTTGCTACATAGTGATTCAGCTTTGAGATACTTGAGCCAGGAGAGAAGCACAGTGTGCTCTTGTGAACTAAAGTGTTGTTCTGCGTTTTTAAAGTTCTAGCATTAACCATTTAAGAATGAAACTCACAGGCGTTTTTAGGCATTTTCGCCTAATCCGGGTAAACATCCAATAGACTGTAAACAAAACACCCTTGATGGTGGGATGACCAAACTTGGGGAGCCTTGAGAGGCACATGAAAGAATCATTTTGTCAGAGTTTCATTGAAATACACAAAGAAACCTAGTGCCCAGAAGCTAAGAAACATGGAATTATTTCCAGTTGGCTAAAACGCTTTTCTGTGAGTTTGAAACTTTTTTGTTACCTAGTGATTCAGCTTTGAGATACTTGAACCAGGACAGAAGCACAGTGTGCTCTTGTGATCTTAAGTGCTTTTCTGCATTTTCAAAGTTCTAGCATTAACCATTGAGGAATTAAACTACAAGCGTTTTCAGTGAAATTCGCCTAATCAGGGTAAACATCCAATAGGCTCTAAACAAAAAACCCGTGATGGTGGATGGACCAAATTTGGGGAGCCATGAGGGGCACAAGAGAGAATCATTTTGTCAGAGTTTCATTGAAATACACAAAGAAACCTAGTACCCACAAGCTAAGAAACATGGAATTATTTCCAGTTGGCTAAAACGCTTTTCTGTGAGTTTGAAACTCTTTTGCTACCTAGTGATTCAGCTTTGAGATACTTGAACCAGGACAGAAGCACAGTGTGCTCTTGTGAACTAAAGTGTTGTTCTGCGTTTTTAAAGTTCTAGCATTAACCATTTAAGAATTAAACTCACAGGCGTTTTCAGGAATCTTCGCCTAATCAGGGTAGACATCCAATAGACTGCAAACATAACACCCTTGATGGTGGGATGACCAAACTTTAGGAGTCTTGAGGGGCACATGAGAGAATCATTTTTTCAGAGTTTCATTGAAATACACAAAGAAACCTAGTGCCCAGAAGCTAAGAAACATGAAATTATTTCCAGTTCTCTAAAACGCTTTTCTGTGAGTTTGAAACTCTTTTGTTACCTAGTGATTCAGCTTTGAGATACTTGAACCAGGACAGGAGCACAGTGTGCTCTTGTGATCTGAAGTGCTTTTCTGCATTTCCAAAGTTCTAGCATTAACCATTGAGGAATTAAACTACAGGCGTTTTCAGTGAAATTCACCTAATCAGGGTAAGCATCCAATAGGCTCTAAACAAAAAACCCATGATGGTGGATTGACCACATTTGGGGAGCCATGAGGGGCACAAGAGAGAATCATTTTGTCAGAGTTTCATTGAAATCCACAAAGAAACCTAGTACCCACAAGCTAAGAAACATGGAATTATTTCCAGTTGGCTAAAAGTCTTTCCTGTGAGTTTGAAACTCTTTTGCTACCTAGTGATTCAGCTTTGAGATACTTGAACCAGGACAGAAGCACAGTGGGCTCTTGTGAACTAAAGTGTTTTTTCTGTGTTTTTAAAGTTCTAGCATTAACCATTTAAGAATTAAACTCACAGGCGTTTTTAGGCATTTTCGCCTAATCAGTGTAAACATCCAATAGACTGTAAACAAAACACCCTTGATGGTGGGATGACCAAACTTGGGGAGCCTTGAGGGGCACATGAGAGAATCATTTTGTCAGAGTTTCATTGAAATACACAAAGAAACCTAGTACCCACAAGCTAAGAAACATGGAATTATTTCCAGTTGGCTAAAACGCTTTTCTGTGAGTTTGAAACTCTTTTGCTACCTAGTGATTCAGCTTTGAGATACTTGAACCAGGACAGAAGCACAGTGTGCTCTTGTGAACTAAAGTGTTGTTCTGCGTTTTTAAAGTTCTAGCATTAACCATTTAAGAATTAAACTCACAGGCGTTTTCAGGCATTTTCGCCTAATCAGGGTAAACATCCAATAGACTGTACACAAAACACCCTTGATGGTGGGATGACCAAACTTGGGGAGCCTTGAGGGGCACATGAGAGAATCATTTTTTCAGAGTTTCATTGAAATACACAAAGAAACCTAGTGCCCAGAAGCTAAAAACATGGAATAATTTCCAGTTCGCTAAAACGCTTTTCTGTGAGTTTGAAACTCTTTTGCTACCTAGTGATTCAGCTTTGAGATACTTGAACCAGGACAGAAGCACAGTGTGCTCTTGTGAAATAAGTGTTGTTCTGCGTTTTTAAAGTTCTAGCATTAACCATTTAAGAATTAAATTCACAGGCGGCGTTTTCAGGCATTTTCGCCTAATCAGGGTAAACATCCAATAGACTGTAAACAAAACACCCTTGATGGTGGGATGACCAAACTTGGGGAACCTTGAGGGGCACATGAGAGAATCATTTTTTCAGAGTTTCATTGAAATACACAAAGAAACCTAGTGCCCAGAAGCTAAAAACATGGAATAATTTCCAGTTCGCTAAAACGCTTTTCTGTGAGTTTGAAACTCTTTTGTTACCTATTGATTCAGCTTTGAGATACTTGAACCAGGACAGGAGCACAGTGTGCTCTTGTGATCTGAAGTGCTTTTCTGCATTTCCAACGTTCTAGCATTAACCATTGAGGAATTAAACTACAGGCGTTTTCAGTGAAATTCGCCTAATCAGGGTAAGCATCCAATAGGCTCTAAACAAAAAACCCATGATGGTGGATTGACCACATTTGGGGAGCCATGAGGGGCACAAGAGAGAATCATTTTGTCAGAGTTTCATTGAAATCCACAAAGAAACCTAGTACCCACAAGCTAAGAAACATGGAATTATTTCCAGTTGGCTAAAAGTCTTTCCTGTGAGTTTGAATCTCTTTTGCTACCTAGTGATTCAGCTTTGAGATACTTGAACCAGGACAGAAGCACAGTGGGCTCTTGTGAACTAAAGTGTTTTTCTGTGTTTTTAAAGTTCTAGCATTAACCATTTAAGAATTAAACTTACAGGCGTTATCAGGTATTTTCGCCTAATCAGGGTAGACATCCAATAGACTGTAAACATAACACCCTTGAGGGTGGGATGACCAAACTTGGGGAGTCTTGAGGGGCAAATGAGAGAATCATTTTTTCAGAGTTTCATTGAAATACACAAAGAAACCTAGTGCCCAGAAGCTAAGAAACATGGAATTATTTCCAGTTCTCTAAAACGCTTTTCTGTGAGTTTGAAACTCTTTTGTTACCTAGTGATTCAGCTTTGAGATACTTGAACCAGGACAGGAGCACAGTGCGCTCTTGTGATCTGAAGTGCTTTTTTGCATTTTCAAAGTTCTAGCATTAACCATTGAGGAATTAAACTACAGGCGTTTTCAGTGAAATTCGCCTAATCAGGGTTAACATCCAATAGGCTCTAAACAAAAAACCCGTGATGGTGGATGGACCAAATTTGGGGAGCCATGAGGGGCAGAAGAGAGAATCATTTTGTAGGAGATTCATTGAAATACACAAAGAAACCTAGTACCCACAAGCTAAGAAACATGGAATTATTTCCAGTTGGCTAAAACGCTTTTCTGTGAGTTTGAAACTCTTTTGCTACCTAGTGATTCAGCTTTGAGATACTT
>JAKELJ010000107.1:0-86248 GCA_025594165.1 Tamias sibiricus | reverse complement strand
CACTTCAGTTCGATGGTAAAGAGCCAACACCATGTTTCAGAATCCCTCACCCTCTTCCCCCAGTGATTGGCCAAATAATTGGAACATAATTTCTTAGTTAAAAATATGAAAATGCTTATTCAAAGGAGATGAGCATCTGATTGATAGGAGTGCAAGAACAAGAGTGCTAAACAATACCTAATAGTAAAAGTGTTTACCTGTATATAACAAGTATGAAACCATCACGAGCCAACCTATGAGGGTAGAAGACAGATAATAATTCCTCATATCATTGTTTGAAGAAACTCCAGATATTCAAAGATCGCATTGGTGACTTGCCTGAGTCAAGGAGAAAGGAACTGAGAGGAACCAAAACCCCTGGTCTCCTGGCAGCAAAGACAAATAGTTTCTCTACCATTAAACAAAGAGACATCAAGATCAGCAGTAATGAAAAGAGGGAGGGGGAGTGTTTTCAGTCTGAATAAATTTGGAAAACATTGACTTTTCAAAATGCAGAAATATAAAACAATGAATAAATTGCTTAACTCTCCATTCATCAGCTAAAGGAAGATGATGGGCAGATGGGCTGTTTTGGTGATAAACTGTGAGAAGAAAAATGTAATCATGACTTTAAAGTTTATTTGAAATAAAATTTTGTCAAAAGAGAGGAAGCATCCTGCCAAGCACATAGCCCTTCTGCTAGGAATACATTGTGAATGGATGCTGCCTGAATCCATAACCACAGTTTTCAGCCCAATTTCCTTCACTTTTTCCTGGTGACCAGTGTCCCAACCAGCAGTGGTAAGGACCACTGTCACTAATCAGGTGATTAAATTCCACTAGCATACACAATAAGCCTGTGTAGCAAATGCAGATATATGTGGCTGTGCTTTATGTCTTGTTTGATCTCTTTAAACTTTTGGGTCCCTGCCTACCTGTCAATTGGCCAGACTTAGGGGAGAAAAATGCTACAACATAATCAGCACTGGAGAAGAGGGTGAGGATAGCAGGCTATGGAGAAAAATTCAGTATGAAATCCAGAAAATAAACAAATAAAAAAAACCTACATTTTTGGTAAATGGGATTATTGTGAACAAGTTTCATGCATTTGTCCCATAATTTTGAAGCTCACGTCCCTTTGTCATAAAATGGGGATATCATTACATACTAAGATTGCTGTTATTAACAGTTAACCTGAAACTTTAAGAAAAAACATAAAGGATTTATAAAATGCTCTCTACGGTAAAGAGGTCATTATTACATTTAAAAAAAATTCCCCTTTGAAGATGTGAAAAGCCCTCTCTCAAACACAACGTTACTTCATGCTTGTTTTTTTAATCTCTATACTGTCACTTTCTTTCTGTTTTCTTGAACAATCTAATCAGTTCTAATCCCAGGCCTCTATACATGTTCTTCCTTATGCTTGGGATGCCCTCCCCTCACCATTTAATTTCTACTCTAGTAATTTCCCTCCTAATGGTTAGGGGTGTCAGCCCAAATATCACCGTTCCAGAGTGGCCTGGATCATCCAACCCTAATGAGTCACACACATCCTACCTCTTGTTATCAACTTAATTATATTTCCTTCATAGTAATCTTGCAAAGGATGAGATTATTATCTTGCTTATGGGCGCATTTAACTGATGGTCTAGTCTATCCCTTATTATTGGAAATTAAGTTACCATGGAGGTTAGGGAATTTTCTCTGTCTTGTTCATTGTCATATCTATACTTCGTAAAAAGTGTCCTAGCACATATTGAAAGAAAGAATTGGCAATCGTTATGGCCTTCACTATTTAATCAGTATTAAGCAAAAGGGAGGTAATGTGGTTTGCTAAATTTCCTTACCTCGACCCTCAATTCTCTTATATTCCACGCCCTTCTATGCCATTCTCCCCAAAGTGGTTGTCTATTTCCCACCACAAATCAGAGACAAGTCCTGGGGTTCTACTTACAGTGGATAATAATCAATTGTTTTCAGTTACTATTGTATTAACCAGTTAATAAGGTAGCTTCTATGAACCACCCCATCATCTCATTTATTATACAGTGGTGAAAAGCTTCAGCTTGACACTTCTCAGAAGAAATACACGATTAATCACAAATACATAAACAATCTGCCTCAACATCAGCTGCAATTAGAAAAATTGCAAAGCAAAACTTACTCTAAGATTTCATTTCCACTCCAGTCAGCGAATCGGCATCTATCACTGAACACATGCAGAAGCATCAGCAATCAACCATAGTATTGACAAGGATCCCTCATGGGAGAATTATCGTTTGCAAGGACTCATCATATACGAGAATAAATGCCAGATGTATAGTCCTCTGGGCTCTGTTGCCATTTTCAGCACTATCTTCTTAATAATAGAATAACTTAAAACAAAATTTCTAGTGGTTGATATGCTGGGGGTGAGGGAATACTACAGCATTTTTCTGAGAAAATTAATAAAACAATTAGAAACCATGAACCCATCCCTACCACGGAAAGTATAATAACTCTTACTGCCACCCGTTGTGAATGTGTACTTTTTCTTCCTGGGGGCGTGATTGTCTTATAAACATGTATGGTTATAATTTCGAGAACACGTCTCAGAGCCCACCTGTTACTATCTTCCATGTCATTGAGTTATGCAATAAGTACATAGACTCACTGTTAGATAAATCAGAAACAGAAATTAAAATATATCAGTGCTTACTACCTATCAGAGATCCTTCTCATGTGTCCCATGGGTTAGTTAGATCTGAATCAGAAATTTTAATATGGTGGGAGGGTAGTAAAAGTTAGTACATAGGGCATAAGTTAAATGTTAGATTCCTTGGTTGCGTTGTGATCCTGCTTTAGAAAGATCTAGCCTTTGAGGCTAAAGCAATAATAACAATTACACATACAAAGAAATTTTGCCATGGAACACCGCTGAATCATTGCCCATGCTTAGCCTAGCCCAAACACAATAAAGGTTTAACTTAGGCTAATTATAGATAAGAGGGCTAGCTTGTATTACCAAAAATGAAAAACACAGATAAGCCACTAATGTCAAGAGCAATTTATGATGAAAATAGAAAAACTTAAGATCAACATTGAGCAGATTACGTTCATATCGCTATTAGATATTAAATCAGAACAAAATAGTAGGGAATGTGGTGAGGGAGCGTGTATATTATCACCCATACATTTCACCTTATTTCAGTAAGACCTGTTTCTGTACCAGGAATTCTATGGGTTTTATGTTAACTACATTATTGGCATGTTTATACTTTAAAAAAATGTATATAAAACTGTTGTGTGTGAACTCAATAAACTATGTCAGCATTCTACACTGGGCCTGTGAGTCTGTGTGGTTGTTGTCCATCCATCGCCGATGCTGTTTACCCCGTCACATCTCCTCAACCAGGAAGACCCCCGACCCTGCTAGGGCTGGAACCCTGGCAAAACACAAACAACAATAAATGTTGGAGAGGATGTGGGAAAAAGGCGCATTTCATACAATTGCTGGTGGGACTGCAAAATGGTTACAACCATTATGGAAAAGCAGTTTGGAGATTTCTTGGGAAAATGGGAATGGAACCACCCTATGACCCAGCCATCACCACTCCTGGGTCTATTCCACAAAGGACTTAAAAACAGCATATTACAGTGACACAGTTCCTCAATGCTACCTCAATGTATTATAGCAGCACAATTCAACACATAGCTAGGTTGTGGAACCAACCTAGATGTCCCTCGGTAGATGAATGGATAAAGAAAATGTGGTATATATACACAATGGAATTTTACTCAGCAATAAAAGAGAATAAGATCGTGGTGCACTATCTTTTTTGATATGATTTTTTCGATATGCCCGATTTGACCAGGATTTTGTTGAGGATTTTTGCGTCTATGTTCATTAAAGATATGGGCCTGAAGTTTTCTTTTTTTGGATGTGTCTCTTGCCTGGCTTTGGAATTAATGTAATATTGGCCTCATAGAAAGAGTCTGGAAGAGCTCCCTCTTTTTCTATTTCTTGAAATAGTTTGAAGAGCATTGTATTAGTTCTTCTTTGAAAGTCTTATAGAACATCGGCTGTAAACCCATCAGGTCCTGGACTTTTCCTTGTTGGTAGCTTTTTGATGACATCTTCTATTTCTTCGCATTGTAATTGATCTGTTTAAATTGTGTATAGCCTCCACATCCAGTTTAGGCAAATCATATGACCTCTAGAAATCATGTCAATGCATTCAGTATTTTCTATTTTATTAGAGTACAAGTTTTTCAAAGTAATTTCTAATTATATTCTGTTTATCTGACGGTGTTTGTTTGTGATTATTCCCTTTTTCATCACGAATGTTAGTAATTTGAGTTTTTTCTCTTCTTCTTTTTGTTAGCATCGCTAAGGGTCTGTCAATTTTGTTTATTTTTTCAAAGAACCAACTTTTAGTTTTGTCAATTCTTTGTGAATGGTTTTCCTTAGTCTCAATTTCATTAATTTCTGCTCTGATCTTTAATTATTTCCTGTCTTCTACTGCTCTTGGTGTTGTTCTGTTTTTCGTTTTTTCTAATGCTTTGAGGTGTGATGTTAAGTCATTTTATTTGTTGGGTTTTTTTCCTCTTAAGGAATGAACTCAGTGCAATGAATTTTCCTCTTACTACTGCCTTCATAGTGTCCCAGAGATTTCTATATGATGTATCTGTGTTCTCATTTTACCTCTAGGAATTTTTTGATCTCCTCTTTGATGTCTTCTTCAAAACCCCTTGTTCATTCAGTAGCATGTTGTTTAGCTTCCAGTTGATGGAGTAGTTTTTCTTATTCCTTGTTTTGTCGTTGAATTCCAATTTCATCCCTTTATGGTCCGATAGCATGCAGGGTAGTATCTCTATTTTTTTATATTTGCTGAGAGTTGCCTTGTGACATAAAATATGGTCTATTTTGGAGAAGGAGCCATGTGCTGCTGAGAAAAATGTGTATTCGTTTTACTGAGGGATGAAATATATTCTATATATATCCGTTAGGTCTAAAATTGTTAATCGTTTTGAGGAGGCTTAAAGTTTCTTTGTTTAGCTTTTTTTGGATGATCTATCCATTGGTGAGAGAGGTGTGTTGAAGTCCCCAAAAAGATAGTGCACACCACGATCAAGTGGGGTTTATCCCAGGGGATGCAATGGCTGTAGGTTCAACATTTGGAAATCAAATAAACATAATACATCACATCAATAGACTTAAAGACACAAAAATCATATGATCATCTCAATTGACGCAGAAAAAGCATTTGACAAAATACAACACCCCTTTATGTTCAAAAACACTGGGAAAAATAGGAATATCAGGAACATATCTAGTTTAACATTATAAAAGCTATTTATGCAAGGCCCCGAGTCCTAACATTATCTTAAATGGAGAAAAAAACTGAAAAGCATTCCCTCTAAAAACTGGAACAAGACAGGGATGCCCCCTTTCATCCACTGCTATTTAACATAGTACTGGAAACTCTGGCCACAGCAATTCGAAAGACGAAAGAAATTAAAGGGATCAAGATAGGAAAAGAAGAGCTCAAATTAGCACTATTTGCTGATGACATGATAATCTACCTAGAAGACCCAAAAAACTCTATCAGAAAACTTTTACAACTAAATAAACGAATTTGGCAAAGTTGCAGGATACAAAATCAATACACATAAGTCAAAGGCATTTGTGTACATCAGCGACAAAGACTCTGAAAGGGAAATGTTGAAAAATACCCCATTTGCAATAGCATCAAAAAAAAAAAAAAATACCTGGGAATCAACCTAACGAAAGAGGTGAAAGACCTCTATAACGAAAATTATAGAACACTAAAGAAAGAAATTATAGATGAACTCAGAAGATGGAAAGATCTACCTTGCTCTTGGTTAGGTAGAATTAATATTGTCAAAATGTCCATACTACCAAAAGCATTATACAGATTTAATGCAATTCCAATCAAAATCCAATGTTCATTCTTCAAAAAATTGAAATAGCAGTCATGAAATTCATCTGGAAAAATAAGAGACCCAGAATAGCCAAAGCAATCCTGAGCAAGAAAAGTGAAGCAGGGGGCATCACCATACCAGACTTTAAATTATACTATAGAGCAATAGTAACAAAAAAACAGCATGGTATTGGCACCAAAATAGACTGGTGGACCAATGGTCCAGAATTGAGGATACAGAGACTAATACATATAATTACAGCTATCTTATATATTAGACAAAGCGGTGCCAAAAATGTACAGTGGAGAAAGGATAGCCTCTTCAACAAATGGTGCTGGGAAAACTGGAAATCCATATGCAACAAAATGAAATTAAACCTTTATCTCTTCACCATGCACAAAACTCAATTCAAAGTGGATCAAGGACCTAGTAATTAGACCAGAGACAATACACCTAATAGAAGAAAAAGTAAGCTCCAATTTCCAACATGTTGGATTAGGCCCCAAGTTCCTTAATAAGAATTCTGTAGCGCAAGAATTACTACCAAGAATTAATGAATGGGATAGATTTAAACTAAAAAGCTTCTTTTCAGCAAAAGAAACAATCATGAGGTGAATAGAGAGCCTAAATAATTGGGAACAAATTTTTAATACTCACATCAGATAGAGCACTAATCTCTAGAATATATAAAGAAGCTCAACAAAAAAAAACTTTACACTAAAAAACAAATAACCCAGATCAATATATGCGGATTAAAAAAATCTACAGGAAGTGAGAAGACACCTCTCAGAAGAAGATTCACTATTAATCAACAAATACATGAAAAAATGTTTCAACAGCGCTGCAATTGAGAATGCAAATCAAAACTACTCTAAGATTCACTTCACTCCAGTCCAGAATGGCAGCCATCAAGAACACAAGCAACAATAAATTTGGAGAGGAATGTGGGAAAAAAGCACACTCATACATTGCTGGTGGACTGCAAAATGGTGCAACCGTTATGAAAGCAGTAATGGAGATTTCTTGGAAATCTGGGAATGGAACATCCTATGACCCAGCATCCCACTCCTGCGGTCTATTCCCACAAGGACCTAAAAACAGAGATTACAGGTGACACAGCTATTCTAATGTTTGTAGCCCTGCCAAAATTCACAATAGCTAGGTAGTGAAAAACCAAACCTAGATGTCCATCAGTAAATGAGTGGAATTAAGAAATTGTGGTAGTATACGCACAATGGACAATTCTACTCAGCAATTAAAAGGAAAAACAAATTAAATGGCATTTGCAGGTAAATGGTAAGAAAGTGTGGCAAGACATAAATTGCTAAGTGATAGTTAGTCAGCCTCAAAAAATCCAAGTACCAAATGTTCACGATCTTACTATAAGCGAGGCAATTTCAAAAGTATAGTTGGATGGGTTATTTGGGGTACATAGGAGGATTAGAGGAACACTAGATGGTCAACGGAAGGGGATGGTAAAGGGAGGGAGCAAAGAGGGGAGGGAGGGGTGAGAAAAAAAAAAAGGTGTTTTGAAAAAAAAAAACGAGAATAAGAATTATGACATGTCGACAGGTAAAGGGATGAAGTTTGGGAGAATATAGTTGCTAACTGAAATCATTCAATCTCAAAAAACCAAATACCGAATGTTTCCTCAGAAATAAGGATGCCAGTTCACAGTATTGCACTGGGTCTCGGGGAACATATGAGGCTTAGTAGAGGACTCACTATAATGGCCAAAGGGAAAGGGAGGGGAAGGGAGCGGAGCAAGGAGGGCGGGAAGGGGAAAAAAGTGGTTGAATAAGAAGGATATCATGATTCTAAAGCATCGATTGGAAGACTTGAATGCTGCGAACTATACTTGGTATACAAAACTGTATTTATCTAAAATGATGCTATATATGTATTGTCATGAACTGACTACATCACCTTTTAAACTATAAATAATAATCTATAAAAAGAAAAGCTACATCTTGGGTTATTTATTTGAACCTGTCCTGAAAATATAGAGGGACCAAAAATAGCTTTATAGCTGTACCTATTATGTCAGTGATGGATTCCTCCAGCTGCATTTGAGTTAAAGAGAATTTTATAGAAAGATTTAATATCCAACTTTCTTCTAATTGATATAATTGTGAGTAAAACTAAGTCCCCCAAAGAGCTAAGTACTCACCCTTGACTACAATATTTTTCATTGCATGTTGAGGGCAAAACAGGATTCAGAAATCACTGCCCCACCATCTTACCAATTGTAAAAAGACAGAGTCTTGGAGACTCTGTTATCTGAAAAAAGATTAATTGTCCAGATTAATCAGATGGCATTCAGGAAGTTTGCAGTTTTCTGATATTTCCAAAATTACAAGCAGACCTGTAAAAGCAAGCATTCCTTTTGTTGTTTGGTTGTTGTTTGTTTATGGATTTTATATATGAAGGTGCTCCCCAAAAACAACTCACTTTTTGAGACAATTACACAAGAAAGATTTAGAGATGAATATGTTTGGTTTCTTGAGGGTGTGGGGCCTAGCCGAGTGAATTAATCCCATTCAATAGGGCGGTATTAACTGGTTTGATAAATCTGTAGACCACGGCTTAGGGTGTGGGGAGGTATGTCTCGTGTGGTTGTGCCTTTTGGTGCTATTTATTTTGTCCCTGATGAGCAGAGCTCTCGCTCCTTTCCTGATTGTCATGTCCCGAGCCGATTACTTCTCCACACCCTTCTGCCACCACCTTCGGCTCAGAGCAATGGAGTTGGCTACATATGAACTGAGACATCTGAAAGTATAAGTGCCAATATAATCTTTTCCTACCTCTGAAATTGTTCCTGTCAGGTTTTTTGGTCACAGTGGCAAAAGTGCTGGACTAAAATATATCTTTTGTTCATTCAACTTTTGCTTATAGAAGGCCTACTATATGCCAAGGAAGATTACACAATACCCACCAATAAAACCTTGTTTTTTTTCACAGAGGGATACATAAGGCATAACAACAAAATAGAGCCCACTGTCACAAGGTATAGCAAACTAGAGGAATTGAAGGCAGGGAAAAGAGCTCTGGAGTTGACAGCAGTCTCGGGGACCTGAAAAGTTTAGGGGCTGACTCACCCTTTTTGGCTATAGCCTTTCCTTTCTTGGTCTCTAGTGTCCATGAGTGTGAGAAGGTCATGCTTAGAACTCTGTTTCTCATGACAGCTCCACTGCTTTAAGTTTTATGATTTAAATCCTGTAGGGAGTACAATTACCTCAATGAACATGAATGTGTTAAATGGCACGTTATGTCATTCCTGAATTCCCCAGTTGAATGCCATAGGGAAGAGAGGGAAAGAAAAATAGTTCAGGAAAAATAGCAGAGTCCTAAGCTCTCTGAACTCCAGTCAGCAGGCCGTCTCCTGGGCCTCAGTTCTTCCCTATTAATGCTGAGGGAAGCTGCATTAGCTTTTCTATGAAACCACTGCCTCTCCCATACTTGTTGCTCAGACTTTCTCAAGATTTTATCATTGCTATGATCACAGTTCCTTGAGAAAGTGGCTAAGATTAACCTGTAGAAAGAGGTAAAGTGAGACTTAGGCAGGATCCAAATATCTGTCTTCAAATAGATAAAAGACTGACATGTAGAAATAAATTAGGCTGATTATGGAGCCTCTGGGGCAGAATTATAATCATAGGTGAAAGACAGAGAGAGGCAGATTTCATTTTCTTAGGAAATCCTTCCATTTGCTTATATGCAGAGCTATCCTAACAGATTGAGCTGGATTCATAGTTTAAAGAACTGCCTGTCAGTGTAGATATATAAAGGAAAGGACATTCAAAACTGTGGGTGGGGATACCTGAGGGTGGGAAAAGTTGGAGTGAAATGGGGTTCTTAATTTAGTTTTTCTGAGTTTAGAACCTTTGTAGGGCTCAAAGAAAAGTTCTGGACTTGTAGGCTGGGGTTGTAAGCTCAGTGGTACAGCACTGCTTAGCATATATGAGGCACTAGGTTCAATTCTCAGCACTGAATATTTTTTTTCCCACCCCCATGGAGTTGCATTGCTAACAAATGATTCATTGTACATAGTTTTATTCATCCTCTTTTATCAGAATAAGTAACTGAGGGGAAAATGATGAGCAACCCAAGAAAAAATATTTTTTCATTCTCAAATATTGTTTTTATGTCAAAATGGAATTTTTCGTTAGAAAAGTTACTAATATAGTTCATTATACAGAAAGACATCTGGATTATTATACAGATACATTATATCAGTAAGACATCCCTTAAGGATCATGAGAGTTTTGACATATGGAAAACTGAATGATTTTTTAGGAAAAAGGCCTTTTGACAACCATAAATATTTTTTAAAAGTTCTGGACTCTTTACCTTAGGTAAACACACAAAATATACACACATGCACACATATGCACATATATATATATGATCTCAGAGCTTCACTAACTCCTTAAAGTAAAACCTTTAGACTTACTCTGAGGTCCTCCCTTAAATTTGAGCGTTGTTGGATTCTGTTACAGAGAATCCCAGCCAGTATTCTCTCTCCATGGATACACACACACACACACACACACACACACCACACACACAGCATTTCCTCTGCCCCCTGCTAACACTTTCTCCATGATCAATTCTCTTCCCCTTCTTTCCCTTCTTCCTGTCTGTATATTACTACCTACTGCCTTCATTGCAGTGAAATACACCCTAAGGAGAAGGTATCCCAGGAGAAGTCATGTCTTTTCCAAATAGACACTATGGTGCTGCTTGTCTTGATTTCTGTCACCCCACTGTTTCCTCTCTAAGTTAACAGAGATTATTTACATCTCAAATACTCTTGAAGTTATAAGGCTTTGTCTACCTCACAGCCATGACAAAATGAGACTCCAGGGAAACATGGATTTAGTCTTAAAATATATGAAAGGTAGGTTTGAAGAAGAGTGATTATACTGATTATGCGTGACTTCAGAGAACTGAAGTGGGGCCATATGTTGGAAGTCAGTGGAAAGCAAGTTTGGGCTCAATAGAGAGCTGAACCATCTCAAGTTTGTGGTAGAAAAGGCAGCACTGTGGTGACAACTCCTTTCTCTGGAGGACCATGTGGTGAGGCTGGGTGATCTCTTAAAAAAATGGAATACCTTAATCCCAGCAGCTTGGGAGGTTGAGGCAGGAGGATGGCGAGTTCAAAGCCAGCCTCAGCCACTTAGTGATGCCCTCAGCAACTTAGTGAGACTGTGTCTAAATAAATAAATAAATAAATAAATAAATAAATAAATAAATGGACTAGGGATGTTGCTCAGTGGTTAAGTGTCCCTAGGTTCAATCCCTAGTACAAAAAAAAAAAAAAAAAAAAAAAAAAACAACCAACCAACAAACAAAACAAACAAAAAACCTTTGCTGGGTAAAGAGGAAAGCACAATCAACAATAATGGAAATCCTTAACTCAAGAAATTCACAATTGGTTTATACCACCACAGACTCCAACAGTTGGCAACAACAAGGTAATCTCTGTCCTCATTTGATATCACCATAGCCTTTTTCTTATACCATTTGTCTCTTTTTGATAGTGGGGGCTGTTCCTTCTATGAAGACCGATGGAGCAACAGACTAAAAGGTTTTCACCAGTCAGTCTTATTAAATTACTTCATGGACTCCTGCAGAGATAAACTTCTAGAGCTGCCTGTGACCATAACTGCATTGATAATAACTTGTCATAGCTCTCTTAGAACCCTAGACAGAAGCACATTTGGCTATGGCTTTTGATCAGGGAACTAGGACAGTAGGGTATGTTACAAAGACACCACCTTAGTACTTGGAAAATTGTGTAATTGGGTATGAGGAATCATGGATTGTTTGTAAGCACAGCAGGGAGATGAGATAATAGAGATAAAAATCATGAATCTGGCTCTGATTCCCTGCGTGAGAGTGGGCCAAACTTCTAAAGGGTACTATCTCTACTAGGAGTTGCTGGCTCTGGTAATACAGGCTGGTGAGGTGCTCACCAGCACCTCAAAAGGGTGTGACTGCCTTGGTTACAAGTATTATACAATCTCTCTACCAGATGGGCCAAACTAAAAGAAAATCCAGTTTGGGGAAATTTTGGAGGAAATTAGCATGTGTTGACCATCAACATTAAACCTGTCCATAAGTGATAGGAAACAAACATTATGTAAAGACTTCAAGCAGACACCAGGCCCCCCTGAATGGGGGTTGGGTTACTAACACGCAACCAAAAATTAATAAGGAGTTGAAGCCAAAGTTAGATCAAGACAATATAAAACATGGTAAGGAGCAAGGTAAGGACCAGAGAATATGCGTGCCACGGACCTCTTGTTTCAGTGAGATTATGTAGATTTTGAGAGCGATGGAAACTTTGCAGCTCTTCCTGGCTCCCTGACCACCAGGATTGGAAGAAAAATGTCACTCAAGAACCACTGAATGTTGAGTCAGACTGAAATAGGTGAGGACATTTTTCCTGTCCTTGTTGGAATTTGAGAAGGAGGAACAGGGGTATCCAGGGTTCCACTGGGGAGAGATGAGGTCTTCACTGTGGGTTGGAGAACTAAGGTTATGTGCTGTCACAGAAGGTCTAGTGAATAGATGTAAAGGACTTTTTATGTGTTTTGTGTGCATGATTTTTGCTTGGTTTTACATTTGAGACCTAGAAGATAAATGAGGGAAGTGGTGGTGATTTGAGAATAGAGGTTACTCCATGTGAAATGCATCTATGCAGATAGTGAGTGGTCTGTAGTGATGGTAGACTGAGCACCTCCAGAGACACACAAGTTAAGGAAATTGGAACTGTTTTGCCTGAGATGCAGCTTTTGTTGTACTTTGCAGGGTTAGAATGGATTTCAGAGGCTCTAAGAGATGAATTTCAGCTGTATTAGAACACAGAATTTATTAGGTACAGAATTTATATATATATAATTGGCAAGGGGGGGAGCTCCTGGGCAAGGTAAGCTCCCTGTAATGAAGAGTCTGGACAATTGTTTGGTTTCAATTCTGTGACTCATTCTCAAGCCCTGGAGAGAAAGTTAAAACCAACCCAGAGAACTGTTGAATTTTTGTTTTCCAGCATCTAGTTTCTGTTTCTATTAGGAGGGAATGGAGAAGGATGAAAGAGAGAGGGAGGGAGGAAAAGAGGGAGGGCAGAACGTGTGTCAGGAGCAGGATGACAGATAACTTGAAAATATTACATGAGTGAATGTGCTTATTCTGACTCTTACTGTACCAAGGGAACATTCCTTCTTCCATCAGCCATTCTATATAACTAATTTTTCTCAACTCTCAGCCACACCATCTCCATGGAAATACTCAGAAAAGACTGCTGCAGTGCTAGAGATTACACATAGGATACAGCAGATTTGAAAACTCTCCATTCAAAACATCCTCTTCTTTTACTCTCCCTGGAACAAGCAAGAGCATTTCCCATTCTTTATGTCTTTGCTCCTGCTTTCTGGGAGCTGAAGTTCCAACCTCTTGCTCTCCCTCATATCTGACCATTTTTGTCCTCTGATTGTTTAAATACTAGCTCAAATGCTAGCCATTCTGCAAAGCCTCCTCTGCTCTCAGCTTGCACTATTTGTTCCTCTAGTTCCTGTCTGCACATTTTTAAACCTGCCTGGAATTAACTGTTTCCTGGTTGTGGGTTCTTCTCTGTGATGCATTTGTAAGCTGCTGAAGATAAACTATGCTGAATTTTCCTTTTTCTGGTCCCCAGCCCTTTCTTCCATGGATGGATTGGGCTTATGGATGGACTTACTGGCTCTCTGGGTCCTGACTACCTAAATATGCCTTAGAAAGTCTAGGGAGCTCATGGACTTTGATAGAATTGGTAGGTCAATAAGAGCTCTACATGTGTATCAGGATCTGGGATGCAGAAAGACAGCAATGGTCTCAAAAGTTTGAGAATACTAGTGAGATATAATGAGCATCATTTTCTTCTTTGCTGAATCCACTCTTGGAAAGTTGTTGTATTGAATCTTCCTTGTCCTATGGGAATGAGATGTTCCTAACCCCTTTTGAAACATTCAAGAAATCTGGCTCAGAGAGAACAATGAGGACAAGGACTATAGTTAACAGCTTAAATAGTCTGGTGAAATACAAGACCATGTCTTAGTAAAACCTGTGCCTCTGCATGTCTGTTTATGCTACTTAAACACACCACCCTTCCACTGCTCCTCTGTGCTTCAGTTAGATTTTTGCAAAGACTAGTCTTCCACTAGTTATCAAACATACCTTTACTCCCCTACCACATCGTTTTTTTTTTTTTTTTTTTTTTGTGGTACCGGGGATTGAACTCAGGGGCACTCGTTCCACTGGGTCACATCCCCAGCCCCCTTTTTTGTATGTTTTTTTTTTTTTATTTAGAGACAGGGTCTCATTGAGTTGCTAAGTTTGCCTCGCCATTGCTGAGGTTGGCTTTGAACTCCGCGATCCTCCTGCCTCAGCCTCCCAAAGTGCTGGGATTACAGGCGTGCGCCACCGCGCCCGGCCCCTACCACATCTTAAGCCCTTTTTGGCACTCAGGGAAGCCATCTCAGAGCCAGACACAGAGAAAATGCCTCCTTGTTACTCAGAGTTGTTATACTTCTGCAGAGGAATCAAACTGGAGATCAGTGATTTGAAAACTTCTGCAGGGGAATAAAACTGAAGATCAGTGATTCCCAGCTAGTGACTCAGTACCTTGCCCTAGGAAGGATCTGTATGTTGAGTCAACATTTATGAATCCCTTTGAATGTGTGCATTTATGTGTTGACTCTCTGGTCAACAAGCAAAACACCTTGTTTTTATCCTGGGTTTTTTTTTTTTTTTCTCATTTTTTCTTCTTTCTTTTTTAAAAGAAGTTATCTGGTAATTACATAATTTCTTCTAGCCTAGGTCTACAATTTGGAAGGCTTAGTAAACTCCCAATCAGAAAAGCCAGGATTTAGTTTAGACTTCTTATTTTTTGGTAAGCTACAATGTTAACACTGTTAGAAACCATCTGCGACTGGTGGGGGGGCCCACAAAAAACTGGGGCGATGGGGCTGGCGGGGGGGGGGAGGATGGGGGTGGGGGGAGCCCTGAAAGATTGCAACACCTTCAAATCTTTGTGCCTCGCCTTGTCCTTACTTTCTTATATCCATGGGGAGCACCAAGATGTGGATCGGGTGCAAATAGGCATGCGTTTATTGGTAAATTTACTGTTGCTATTAGTTGTTGGTTTCTTTATGGTACGCTTTTGCCCACGTAACAGGCTTGTGGTCACGTGTGGTAGAAGTTTCCTTGCCTCCATCATGACTGCTTGGTAAGGTTTTTAATCTCTGATGGCTGCATAATGACAACAATGATGATTTTGATAATGATGATAATAATGGTGATTAAATGAATTTTCGGTGTATGCCTTAATATGTAGTTATTGACATTATTGACATCAGGGGGCTTCCTTTCTGGCTTCTCTAGAAGGGGGATGCTGCTGCTGATCTCCACCATGCCTGGGCAGTAGGGGGTGGCTAGGAAGTCTTGAGACTGGTTGAAACAACACCAGGATTTCTCAGAGTGACAGCTTGCTGCATAGCAGAACACTCTAAACTGCCAGCCTCTTCAATTCTCATTTCTAGTCTTGGTGCTTCAGCTAATTCTTCCTTAAACTCTCCCTCCCAAGCCTTGGTTTCTCCTTTAAGTTACTGGGAGAGGAGTGGGTGATAAGGAAAGGACACTAACTCTGAAAGGCTCAGGTTTACTGTTTCTTCACAGCATCCCAAGACCTCTAGGGAGGCAATTCAGTTGCTGTACTTGTGGCTCAAATGCCCCCACTCCCCACCCCTCCCTCCTTGAAGAGGTAGCTGAAAATTCACAAGTGAAATGGCAGCCTTGGACCACCAGCCCTAACCTCTTTTTCCACTGCAACTCCACGACTGAGCTCCATCATCCCTATTTCTGCTGCTTCCGACTCTGGCAGCACTGAACTTACAGAAGCTTTCAAATTCTAAACCTTCATTCGGGACGCCCCTCTCAGCCTCCGACTAACCTGCCACAGTCCAGTTCCCATAGTGGGTACTTCCTGGGTGTCGAAGGAGACTGCAGTAATGTCTCTTGAGGCCAGACTCAGAACTTCCAGGGTCAGTGCATGCAGTTCTGAGGCTTTAGAAAGCAGAGAGCAGTGTGCTGGCTCACCCCATTCCAGGCGACCCTCACTGGGGCTCTCAAAGACTCTAGAGCGTTTCCCTCCCCCGGTTCTCCAACTTCCCTCTGTCCTCATTCTGCCTGTGAAACCCCAAATTTGTGCAGCCTTTCCCGGCGACCACTCTCCCCCGTGACTGGCCTGGGTTGCTGGTACCGAGTGGACCTTGCATGTCCAGTCGCAATGGCAGTCCTACGCAGCCACCCTCTCAATCCCCTGCGCCACAGCTCCTAGCTGGTGCGTTTGCGCGCTGGTGTAGAGAAAGAAACGAAGAATGAGGGGGAGGCAGAATATGTATGCGTGTGTGTAGGGGTGCGTGCAGAAACAACCCATAAGTCCGGGCTCCCAACTGCAGCAGGGAAAGGAGGCAGAGCAAAGAAGGAGCGGCGAAAGGAGGGGGCATGAGACAGGAGCGTTGTAGACTTTGCCATCCGCTCTGGAGCCCCAGCCCCGGTGGACAGGGCGGGGGTTCAGTCGCGGCTCCCCATTGGCTCCCGCGCGGGCCCCTAGACTTTCTATAAAGGCGGCTGCAGAAGGCGCGGCCGGCACCGGCTCGGAGCGCTAGTGGTGGAGCCTGGCTCCGTCCTGCCTACAGCGCGGGCCGGCCTCAGACAGACGGACTTACGGACTGATTGCAGACAGAGAAATTGAGTCAGAAAGACCCAGGACTGCGGAAGAGGAGGAAGGTGCTGGGGCGACGCCCTGAAGCTGTCCCCAGTTGAGAACAAGCGCTGCCTGCGCTTTCCAGACAGCGGAGCATCTGGAGCTACCCCGGTTCCTCTGCTCAGTGCTCAGTGCCCAGCTCAGCTCTGCGCACTTGACCACTCCGAGCCGCTACCTGTCCTTCTTGCTGGTTCCTGGCGCTTCTTTCCCCTTCCCATTTCAGACACCTTGGAGAACACCTTTCTTAGCTCAGAGCTTCAGCACACTGAGCAGAGCTTTGCCGGGCTCTCCGTCGAGGGCCTCACTTCCCTATTTCCCTTCCTAGGGCACTTCCTGACCCCTTAGCGTAAGGACCCCACGGTCCTTCAAAGGTGTCAGGATGGACGCCCCCAACCACAGAATTGCCCCAAGGGGCTTTCCCCGAACCCCGGCACCATGAGCTATGGGGATGAGCTGACCCCTGAAGCTTTGAGCGTGCCCAGCGGCTTTGATGACCTGATCACCTCCACCACCTCTCAGGTGCTGCAGGCCATTTCCAATGCCGCCTCTGCAGTCGGCCGGGTTGGCCGACCAATAGCGTGCTCTCCATGATGCCAGATCACATGCCAGACACACGGTGACCTGGCTGACACATCAGGTCCCCTAGCTTCAGAAGTGGTATCTCAGGATGAGCAGGTGCAGTTCTGGCTAGTGGTAGGGTACACCATAGTGGTATTTGCTGCAATCATAGGCAACTGGGTCTTAAACCATGTGATTATGAAATACAAGAGGTGCACACCGCCACCGGCCTCTTCGTTGTCAACATTTCCATGACCAACATGATGTTGGCTCTTCTCAGCTCCCCCTTCACCATGGTAAGCTGGGTTCTGAAGAAGGCGACCTGGGGAATAGGGAGAAAGTTAAGGTATAACTTTACACTTGGAGCAGAGAGAATTGTTTGGTGGGAGGAAGTGCTGGAATGGGTTGGGTTGGTTTGGAGAATGTTTGCATAGAGGTTGGAATGGTTGAGAGAGGTGGACACTGCAAAGGGTTTGGAAATGGGGTGGGGGAGCAAAATGAGACAGGCAGGATTGTAGGTGCATTGCTCAGTTTAATCTGCTGCCTTGACAGAGGCTAAGAGAGACTTAGGTTGTCCAGGGTGGCAGTGGGGACCTGTTGCAGACAAGATTTTGTCTGACATATGAGTCTGAGTTTTGTCACAAAGATCCAGTTTCTCCACCTTTCAAATGTAGTGCTTGGACTGAAGGTGTTTAACAGCTTTTGTGATTTGGTGTCTATGTCTCCAAAACTGGACTGTTTGTGTGGAGCAGATGGGGAAGAGCAGAACTGCAGTGTGGAAATATTTCTTTGTTTCTTGAGACAATAATGCCAGCAGTTAGGTGAAGCAAAGATTCTTTTACTTGTGTTTTGGGTCTTGTGAGAGTGGTGGATCCAGGGCTGTGTCCCTGTGCCTCATGTAGCATTTTTTTCCCACAGGTGCGCTATCTGTGTAATTCCTTAGTGTTTGGGAAGATGACATGCCACCTCAGTCGCTTTGCCCAGTATTCTTGTGCCTATGTAACTGTGATGAGCATGGCTGCTATTTCCCTGGACCGACATCGGGTATGTTTCTCAGATCTTGTAAAAGGATAGATTCTCTTTTTAGGTAGATAGAGTCAGGTAAGATCACAAATAATCGTGAAAGTTCTTTGAGTTTCTTGATATAATATATGTGAATGAATATGTACAGTTGAGGGGAATTGCAAAAAGGGAAAATACAGACTTTCATGAAATTAAATCTTACATAATAAAAATGCTACCATCTTTGATATGGTGCTATGGGAACAGAGATGTGGCCAATAAAACAAATAATAAAAAACCTGCTCTCCTCCTTTGGAAAACATTTTCTTATTTGCTGCATTGCAGGACCAGCTAAGGAAAAAAAGAGGGAAGGGATGAGTCAGAGGTGGGTGTGGTTTTGGGGGTTGGTGGTGGGCTGAGTTTGGGAGGTGGGGGTGAAGTTTGTGAGGTAGGGCTGAGTAATTGAAGAGAGACTTGGGGAGGAGGAAAAGCTGGGAGGAGGGTCAGAAGTGACATATAAGGAAGTAGGGCAGGGGATGAGAAGCTGGGAGGGGTTATATAGTTAATCATTTGGGAGGGAGTGAGAAAAATGAGTGAGGTAGGAGGACAAAGAGGGGATTGAAGGGTTTGTGTCTGGAGCCATATGGGAGGGCCTTGGAAGGATCCAGTGTTAGGAGATGGAGGGGAAAATAGGAGACATGGAGGGAGTGAGAAAAGAAGGAATGAGTGGCCATTGATGTATCAAGATGGGAGGGGATGAAGGTAGAAGGGAAATGGCATAAAGAGCTAGGTGAGAGGAGGGATGAAGAGATACGAGGAGTGCTTACCCATCCAAACATGATAATAAAAATAAATCACACTTTTGGATATCTATCCTTTTTCTCCATTGAAACTACCAACTCAGAGACAGGAAATTTGAAGTTAGTCTACTAGAATTCCTGACATCTCATTGAAATGTTTCTCTCAACATTAGCTAATGTTGTTCTTTCATCAAGAAAAGGTCATACAGTTTTCAACTGAACTGAGTACTCAAACTACATTTCCTACCTACCTACCAAATCTTTGCAACTTTGCACCAGAATTTCAGTTGATGAAGGGCTGATACGTAACTCTAATTTATATTGTTGAATTGGTTTGCGGTCCTTTTCCTTCCAGGTGATGCTGTATCCCCTAAAGTCCCGGATTACTCCAATGCAAGGCAATGTTTGCATCATTATCATCATCTGGATTGTAAAGCACCTGTGCTGCTTTGCCACATGCTATTTACCAGAAACTTTACAGGTGGAAATTGGGTAAGCAACCCATGACCTTGGTAATCCATATACATTAACTCATAGGAATAACACATTTCAAAACATGGTGATGAAAATAAATTTCCCTAAGCTGGAATTGATCATAAGAGTTCCAAAGTACTCTCATGGCATTGGGTTATTAGACATATCCTTTCCTGTTTGGGGACTATAATTTTCCTTTATGTTATATTGAGAAATCTGAGTCAGGGGAACTTCAGAGCTCCACGCTTTGTAACACTAGGCTTTAGGATCAATGCAGATACAAACAGTTAAATATGTCTCTCCCTTAAGGACTAACTGAAAATGTAACAGCTGGGCTGTGGGCTTTAAGAAAAAGGCAAATTTTTTTTTTTTTCTTTCTCTGTCTTATTACCTAGAAACATTACTGAGGAAACTGCATGCCTCCCCAGTTTCCCATATACTTCAAAATCCACATGGAAATACCTTGACCTGAGCACCTTTTTGCTCTTCTTCATCTTGCCATTGATGGTGCTGGTGGTTGTCTATGGTCATGTGGCCAAGAAGTTGTGGATCCTATAATGCTGTCGATGACATCAATATCCATACCTACATCTGCCAGCGTGGAAGAAGAAGCAGACCCTGAAGATGCCTGATGACGGTGGTCGCTTGTCTACACAATCAGCTGGCTCCCGCTCAAACTCTACCTGTGCTGCTATCCAGTGAATCCATCTCAAGCCACAACGGTCTGTACTTTTTCCTCCACATGGCTGGCAATTAGCAGCTCCTGCTACAACCCCTACATCTACTGCTGGCTCAGCGATAGCTTCCGGATTGAAGTTCAGAAGGTCATCATGGAAATCCAGAAGATGTTCCTAGATGGAATCAGCCGCCTGAGAGGGGGAGCACCGTCGGCTGAGCTCTGTCTCACCCACCCACCGTCCTGCCTGGGTGGATCCCAATCCTGGAGTTCCCAAATTCCCCACGATTCAAAGATTTCGATGAGCTACCCAGTCCCCCTCCCTCCCCAACAGTGGAAGTTTCCTTTCTCTATCCATCAGTGCCTAGAGTTTAAATGCCCAGACCGCAATAGGTTATCCATCCTCAAAATACCTGAAATAGGATGGGACCAAAACAACAAGAACTCATTCATTTCTCATGGGTGTGGTAGGGAGGAAGCGGGTTGGTACTTGAGGGGTGGGGGCCATATGTGAACCACCATATGATTCACTCACTTGCTCATTTCCTTTGCTTTTTCCCCCCTTTTCCTCTTTCCTAATATTTTTTTCTCAACACTGAGTACACTGAGGATATTAGATCTCTAGACTCTTCAGAGTTGTTTTCTCTGACACTCAAAGAAAAATTCCACGTTGACTTGGAGGCTTCTGAAGCCCATTTCTGTTTGTAGTTCAGCAATCCCCTCTGTTCATTCTTGTGTACCAAGGGGGGCATGATATTGTCCCTGTTTAATTATAGACATCGTCTCTGTATAGTTTTGCCTTTCTTTGTCAGGAAAAAGAAAAATGTACAATGTGCTGCCTGGTATTTCAATTGTTCCTCTATCTTTATAGCCTATGAGGATTTCAACTCAGTAAGAGAGATGAGGAGGAAGTAACCTTACATCCTTCTTGTGCTACTGCCTTTATTCTGGAGACAATGTTACTAATGCACTTTGAAGGGTATGATGTTTGTGTCAGGATGATGCCAGGATGGGAATGAAATTTCTCGTGCTCTTTATCTTTCTCACCTCTTCTTCGTGCCCTTTTCATTACCCTTGGCATTGCCCTTTTCATCTCCTGCTGACCTCCCATGACTTTCAATCTTCCCCATCCCTTGCCTTTACATCCATCTTTTCCTCCTCCCTCTGTTCCACAGTTTCCCTCTCCTCATCCTCTGACCTGACACAGATTAACTGGAGTTTAACTTTTGGCTTATGTGTTCCCACTTGGTTACAGGATGTGGTGGGATTTCCCAGTCATAACCCCAAATATCTCTGGTAAATTTCCACACTAGCTACAGTGTTGCATCGATTTTTTTAGATCAAGTAAAAAACTGAGAAAAAAGATCAATTGTACTTTAATCTCTGTTTCTTTCCATTTTCATTTTAATGTATTAATCCCTTATCTCTTTTACCTTCCTACCATCAACACCCCAACTCAAACAAAAACATTGAACTGTTGACCTTTTGTCACTCAAGTACAAGACTAGATATTTGGGCGAACCCCAGGTTGAATGGATGACCACATCTGCTGTAGTTAACATTTTAAACTCCACATCAAATTTATAGTATTGTTTTGGCTTCAGCTGTTTTTGAGATTAATAGTCTTTGTGAATGGTGAGCTCTGCTGGTGTCTTTCCCCTCCTCCTTATGTAACTCCTTCCCATTCTCTTAAGGGACAGCGAGACTTCCTTCCCATTATGTTTTTTTTTCCTTTTGGTAGTATGGATACATCCCAGGACAGTGGAATGACTGTTTAGGGTTTTTTTGCCTCCACACAAGGAGAGGAAGAGTTTTGAATTGCCCCTGGGTACCCAGTGCTTCTGGAGGAATCATACTTTGCTCTGATATCCTCCTTCTCCTGCTTAGACTTAGGAGAAATTTGGATAAAAGGGTACCATTGTAATTTAAATGATTATTGTGCTATTTGTATTCTCACCTAATGTTCTCTCAATTCCCAGGAAAAATCTTTCCTACTCCCATCCTTATCCTCTACAAAGAACAGACTTTTTCACCCTCAGTAAGGCTGGCAATCTGGAATGTTCCGTGCTTGACAGATAATCCAGCTTCGGTGTTTGCTGCTGACTTGACTGGATACTCCACACTCACAGAACTTCGTCTGTTCATCCTACTTTGGTGATGTATTAGAAGAAATGGGCATCTGAATAGTTGGAGTTTAATGTGGGGTTTTGTTTAGATATTTTTTTTTTTCAGCAGCAACTAATCTGAATTCAGCACCCAGCCAAGTCTGAGGGTGCTACCATTGTAAGTAGTTTCTGGCTGGGGGGCTCATTTTGGTTGGAACATGGTGCTAACGATGCTCTAGGTCCTAGGCTCTAACCCATGTGCGGCCATTTAGCTCTGTGGGTTCGAGCATGGTGCTAAAGAACTATGGTCGTGTGGTTTCAAAATCCCACATGTGTCCGTTTACACAGACTTGCACCACTCACCCTAGCCAGCCTTTTCCTGAACTTGGGTTATTAGCCACCTGGAACACCCAGCAAAAACTGATATGTAAATAGCCCTAAAAAAACCTGTTTTTTCACTTCTAAAGCAACACTTAAAGTGTATTCCCTACTAATTGTTCATTAGTGGTGTTACCTTCTTATCAGAAAGAAATCTCTTTCTTAATGTGTGTTTGAACAAAGAGAGTGACAGCAATGACAAACAGGATAAGTTGGCACATTCTCCCCTTTCATAAATCCAAACACATATCCCAAAGTTGTCTCTAATAGCAAGGAAAACTGTGTCTTCATCCAACCCAGGACATTCGGAGAAATGCTTTGATGACAGTAAAATCTACAGTTGCAGTTGGTCTAATGTTCAACCATAATGGGACTAGTTGGAGTGGGAGAATTCACCCACTGACACAGATTTATCTGGGGTAGGTTGGTAATCAACCTTACATTTTTGGTGACTTATACATGTGTCCTTATAGATTCTTTCCTATGTGTTTTGATCTGAAGGCCTACTTCACTAAAAAATTCTTTTCCTACCTATATTTATAGTTCTATGCTATCACACAGCCCAAAACAGACACATGGGTAGCCACACATATGCAAACACACATATACATTCCAAAACACACATACTTTTACACAACACACATGTGTGAACATGCATAGAATACCACATATATATATATACAAGCATACACAAACATGCATTGAATACAAATAATGCACACATGAGGATTGATATGTTTTTTTTCAAAACAAATATACACAAATCTATAGAGAGGAATATATAGATATATGAAGAACACAAAAAGGACACACACACACACACACATAGACAACAACACAATTTCAAGAGTCATTTAATAAAAGAAAAAGGATGTTCCTGATCCATGCTAGAGAAGAGGTAAAATACCTCTTAAAAAAAAAAAAAAAAAAAGACTACACATGAATTTGGTAGGCAAGTGGGAATTCATGAAAACTTGTTGAGACTTGTGGACTTTGTCCTTCATTAAAACATGTGGAGAAAAAGAATATACCTAAACCAAAATCCCTTTGACTACCTTGTGAGTAATTTTCTAAGGTTGGATGTATTTGTTTCTACATGAACTGCTTTGATAAGTAGTTTAACACCAGGAGAGGTACATACCTTACTGTCCAGCAAGTTTCTACCTGGAACCATAGTTGCACATTTGGACCATCTACTTTCTACTCTGTCGTTTGCTGAAGGCTGTAAAACATCTCTAGACTATGAGGCAAAGACTCATTGACAACAATCTGTTTTTGTCCTATGTGTCACATAAGGAGGGAAAGATGGATCTTGTTGGACAGTCATGAGAGTGGGAATGATGTTGTTTATTCTGAATAACTCTTGTTCACAGACCTGTATGTGGTACTTCAAACTCCTTTCCCTTGTTGTTAGTAGTAATAATAAGGTATTCTCATATGTGAAGATGATTTTGTAATTTCCAAAGTAAGATCTTCTGGTGTTTTTTTTCAATAAGTTGTTTTTCTGATCAATGTTTTACCCCATATTGAAAAAATTTAAAAAATGTTTACGGGGGATTGGGTTGGACTGTAGATTTCACTTTCAAATGTACTGGTAAATGGAAATATTGTCTCAAAAACTACAAAGTATGGTTCAACAATTTCTGTTGTCCTTCAGCTTCAAGAGTCAACTTTTTGCATTCATGACTAAACTTTGATACTAAAGAAAAAGAATGGCCTTATCAGGAGGCCCAAAGGAGGAAACAATGTAGATATTGGTGTGGTGAGTTTCCTGACATTAGTACACTCAAACTCTGAAGGAAGTGTTCACATTTAGATTTATCTAAATCTAGACATGTTAACTGGGACAAGTTGAAATGTAGCATCAGAATTTAAAATTCAGGAGGTGAACACTATTATCCTTTGTGATTAGTTATTGCTGGAAATAGTTTCCATTATGCTTGGGAATATTTTGTGGGGAAGATCTCAGAAGACACCAAAGAGAGAAACAGATCAGCTGGCCCTCAATGCCTATGATCTATAGGGTTTTTCACTCAGAACAACTGATCTTAATGTGGTAAAAATTAATTAAGATTTGGGAAGCTGAATACCTATTTGTAGCTTTAGACAAGTAGCTGTTTGTCAATACCTTTGTACTTACACATTTGGTACTCAGGTAGGAAAGTTTGCCCCCTCCATTAAAAAAAAACCCCAAAATTAGCAAAAACAAAACAAAACAAAAACAAAAACCCTACAAGAAATAAAGAAAATAAAATCCCTTTAGACTTTGTAAGGTTTATTTCCTAATCTAACACCTGCCTGAGTAGTGTCCCTTGCTCCTCCCACCACACAATGGAACTGAACCTGATGATACCTTAGTGACTTTTCAGCTTTTTACCAGTGCTCACTCCTTGCTCACATTCCTCAATGGAATTATGGAAAAATATCCTATGCATATGTCACAACACATTACATACTAGCTACGTGGTTCAAAACCTGAGCAGTGGTGTGGGCTGTGTGCAACTGAAGACTCCCAAGGGAAAAAAGACTGTGAAGACTGCCAAAATTCTCTGTAAGCAAGCCTGCAGCTGCTGGTGTTTAAATGATGCAGGAAATTAAGTCTCCCTGTGGAGATACTGATGGAATTACAATGGGACATCTTGATGAAGGGTTTGAGAGAAGTCTAACAGTGTAACAACTGGTGAATGGACATTTATTTTGGATTCCCAGCAGGGATTGGTGCATGTTACTTATTTACTTGTTACATGTTACTTTAAATATTCCCTGCCAATGTTCCTATCCCTCTGTACCCTAATTTGATGTTTGTGGATTTCTGGGTTGGGGGAGGGGGTGGGGCTTTGGGGTGGGGTGTGGGGGTGGGGGTATGGAAGTGGGGGGTAGATTAGTATATATATGTATTGCACACACACATACTCATGCTTACACTAAATAAAATATTTGTTCAAATTACTTCTGAGATCCTTCTCATATGAGTGATCTGGTTGGAAGAAGAGCAAGGATGGGAATACAGCTTACACAGTGGATATTTTTGATCCACAATGACTATTATAAACTTAGGTCAACAATTGAAAAACTTTTAATGTGGTTATCATTTGGGCATTGAATTGGGAGTGAGGGGATGGTGGTGGGGTATTACATAAAATTATATCCTATAAATCTCTGTTATGAAAAACGCTTTTGCGGGTGAGCAAAGGAGAAAGTTTGGCTGTGAAAACAATGAAGACTAAAGTCTCTATGTTCTGGTTTTATAAGCAGAAAAGGATGTTGGAGCCTCAGTGGGAAGAATCGAGAATAGGTATATAAGTGGTCCCAAGTGTGGATGGGTCAATACTAGAATACCCCAAACAGGGAAAAAGCCTCACTCAGTAATACCAAATTCAGAATTCGCAAGGTTTTTAACCTCAGGAAGGAAAAATTTCCACAAGGGGAAACGTAGGTAATTAAGTGATAAGTTAGGTAATTGACTGAAACATTCCTGAATTTATCATTCTTGTGTCTTTTTGCTTTTAGTTCTTACTGAAACCATCACACAGGCACTCAGAAGTGCTCATGATCCCCTTTGGATGCTCTGACTCTTTAATACTTGGTAGGTATTTTGGAAATTCCTCCAACCTTTCGCAGGTGTATTAAAGGAGAACAATTGAGGAAAAAAAACTCATTGGGTCCCAAAAGCTTCAAAACAGGTTAACAAATTCCCAGTCTCTGGTTCTTATATTTTCCAGCTTCCACCACAACCCATTGACAATGAAAGCTCTATCCTTCTCTCAGTTGCCTATTCCAATAATGAGAATGAGGGTTTTGAGAAAAAAGGTAAAAAGATTTATTGCTTTGCTAGCAAAGGAAAAACACACTAGAACTCCCTGTTCCAAGATGCTATGATTCTCTCTGACAACAAGTAACACAAGAATTTAAAAAAGAAAGGAATACAAGGACTGGGATCCAAATATTATTAGTAGATATAATTAATTTGTATCGATCAGGTGTCCTTGAAAGAGATGTTGCACCAGTTCCCAGGTGTGAAGGTTTTTTTTTTTTTTTTTTTTTTTTTTTGTTCCTTTTGGAAGTGACACTCTTCCAGGCAGTGAAGGACAATGATAGCTTAGCTTGGGACAGAAAAAAATGTTAGTTTTGTTTCCTCCTTTGCAATGGGAAGGGATAATGGGAAGAAGAAAAAGAGAGAGAGAGTGAGATCGAGAGAGAGAGGAGAGAGAGAGAGAGAGAGAAGAAAAAAGTAAGTTTTAAAGTAAGCCACTTGCTATTCCTGGAACAGCAAAGTTTGTACTCAAAGCATAAAGTGGACCCCCATTATACTATCCCCAAGACAAGCAAAGTCTGTTTTTCTTTTTCAAATAATATCAGAGATGGAAAACCATGACAGTCCAACACTGATCCCACTTTAAGTAACTTTTCTAGTTTCCCTTTTCCTAGCCTCTGGCTTGTATTTGCTTGAACTTTGTATTAGTTTTGTCACAATAATGGAAATGCCTGAGGAAAGCTACTTATGAAGAACAGAGGTTTATTTACTCACCATTATATATATACTAATATATGATATATATATATATTTATATATATATATATTAGTGCCTATAATTGTATTATATAAATATATATTAAGTGCGTGGACACATTACCTTTAATTTTATTTATGTGGTGCTGAGGGATTGAACTCAGGGCCTCACAACATGTGAAATGAGTGCACCAGCCCCCTAGCTCACATTTTTGAGGCATATAAAGTCCAAACAATTATAGTGCAGGCTCTGGCAAGGGCTCTATGAGACAGATGGTTGGATAGTGCAGTGTTTTGCAGAAGATGGATCATATCTCAAAACAGTAATGGGGTCGGGGGAGAGATGTAATACTTGTTCTTTTTCCATAACCCTCTTGCAAAGAACTTCCAAGGGGTCTCAGAACAGCTTACATTAAAGATTTCCTGAGGACAGGGTCTCCAGAAAAGATTGAAAGACTTAGTATGAGGCCCTACCTTTTAAAGGTTTTCTTCTCCCAATACTGCCACACTGTATAAAAATCTAGTTTTTTTTAGTGAGCTTTTCACTGCTGTAACCAAAATATCTGAAAGAACAATTGTAAGGAAGACAAAGTTTTATTTGGGGCTCACAGTTTCAGAGGTCTCAGTCCATAGATAGCCAGCTCCATTCCTCGGTGCAAGGTGAGGCAGAAGATCATGGTGGAAGAGTGTAGCAGAGGGAAGTCACTCACATCGTGATCAAGAGGGAGAGAGAAAGAGGGAAAGAGAGAGAGAGAGAGAGAGAGAGAGAGAGAGAGAGAGAGAGAGAGACTCTACTTGCCAAATTACAAAATATATAACCCAGAAGCACTCCTACAGGACCTGCCTCCTCCAGCCACTCCATACTTACCTTCAGTTACCAGTCAGTTAAATCCCTGTAGGAGATTAATTCACTGATTGTGGTTAAACTCTCATAACCGAATCACTTATGTTAAACCCCTTTGCATTGTCTCACACATGAGGTTTTTGGGGATACCTCAAATCTAAACCATAACAAGTCATTTAACACATGGACCCTGGAAGGGACATCCCAACCATATCTAATCTGTGGTACTCAAATTTTTCTGTGACCCGAGGCAAACTACTGAGAAAAAACTTATAGGGAGGAAAAGGGTATTTAGGCCCACAATTTCAGAGGTTTCAATACATGGTCAGTTGACCCATTGTTTTGGGGTCTGTTGTGAGGCAGTAACACAATGGTGGGGTGTATGGTGTAAAATAAAGTTGTTATCTCATGGCAACTGAGAGAGAAGAAAGAAAGATCAGAGGACAAGCAACATCCCAATATCTTCTTCAAGGGAATATCCCAATTACTGTCCACTAGGCTTAACCTTCTAAAAGAAAAAAAAAAAAAAAAAAATAAAAAAAAATAGTTCACCATCTTCCAGTAGTTCCATAGACTGATGATCAAGCCTTTAAGACATGGGCATGTGGGGACATTACAGTTCCAAATATAAATAGAACAAATCATAGCAAGGATGATCATGATAATATCTGCTAAATAAAAGCCTCTTCATGGGCAAAGCCATATCTACTTTATAAAAAACGTTGTCCTACTGTAAGTTTGTTCTTATAATTTATACATGCATCAAGAACTTTGTTTTTTAATTGAAGGTATGTTTCATTTATTTAATAGCACAATCATATTCTTTTGGTTAATACATACTTGGATATAAGCAACTTCAAGCTTTAGGTCTAAAATAAAACATACTAATTGCACAAAAACCCACAGCAATAATATTTTGTCAATACAAAAGTATGTTAAATTTTAAATATTTTTGACACAGCTCCTTAAATACTTTTTCTTAAATTATTTTTAATTTGGAGAAAGATAATTTGTTGTAGGATATAGTGAATGAATAAAATTAGTAAAAGAAAGCACATTTTAGAAAAAGTTGTACCCATGCTATGATATTATTACAATAATCAAGTTAGATAGGTCTTTTATTTCATTTTTTCATTTTAAATGATTTTATGAAAAAAAAAGTTTATAAAAATAATTTCTAATTGGAAAAGATTCTGAGTGGCCATTTGAAAACTTTTTTTTTTTTTTTTTGGTACCGGGGATTGAACTCAGCGGCACTAGACCACGGGCCACATCCCCAGCCCTTTTTTGTATTTTATTAGAGACAGGGTCTCACTGAGTTGTTAAGTGCGCCTCGCTATTGCTGAGGCTGGGTTTGAACTCGCGATCCTCCTGACTCAGCCTCCCAAAGTCTGGGATTACAGGCGTGTGCCACCGCGCCTGGCTTGAAACTTTTATTTGCTTCTTCTATGTATTTCGCACAATAGAATTTTTTCATCCATTTGAATAATTGTTTGAGAGGATATTACAAACAAAATCAGCAGCTCAATGTAGACCCTAAAAGCCAAGTAGTTACTATATCAATTGCAAAATGAAACGTAATTAACTATATATTAATTTCAACCTACAAATGCTGTTTGAATACCAGAACTAGGTTAAGTCCTGGCATATTTGCAGGAAAAACCTGAGAATGCAGACATATTTTAAACATCATATTGTTGAATCCCAGCAAAATTGCAGCCAAAGAGGTTTAAGTATAGAAAATATGATTTTTTGTTGCTGTATGTATTTTATTGTACTTTTGTTGTCATGCTAGGTATTGAACCCAGGAATTTTGTGTATGCTAGGCAAGTACTCTACCACTGATCTATATCCCCGGCACCTAATATTCTATTTAAAAAATAATTTTTACTGAGGTATACACTTATAATAAGATATATTAATGTTAAGAGCATAGCAAAATGATTTTTTGTATGCTATTTTATACTACAACTACCTGTAAGCCTGCCTGTCGTGGCCAGCCACAACACCGCGGGAGGAAAACTCTCAGAGGCAGAGTAAAGATACTACTACTTTTACTTCTACTTTCTTAGAGAGAGCTTAGAGAGAGAAAGAAGATTTTCTTCTTCTTAGAAAGAGCTTAGAGAGAAAGATTTAGAGATAGCTTTTTCTTCTTCTTCGTCTTAGAGCTTAGAGAGAAAGAGCTTTTTCTTCTTCATCTTCTTAGAGCTTAGAGAGAAACGATAGAGCTTTTTCTTCTTCATATTCTTAGAGCTTAGAGGGGAGAAAGAGAGAGTGAGAGCTTGAAAGAGAGAGATTTCTTCTTTAGAGAGAGAGAGAGCTTAGCTTTTAGAGCTTCTTTCTTCTTTCTTCTTTCCTTCCTCGGGAGCCTCGGCCTGACTCTGACCAGCAAATTACTTTCTATCTGGTTTCTCTCTGTAACCGCTCTGCCTACGTTCTGGCCGCTCTGATTTTTTCTTCTTCTCCGACCCGAACTCTTCTTCTGACCGACCTGAGTGACTGCACGACTGACTGAATGAATTCATTTCGTCTCCGGACTCCGACCCCGCTTCACCCGGTTATATACCTTTAGCTTTGCGGCTGCCTCACGTGCATTTACAGGTGCGTCACATACATACTTATTATCACGTGGAACTTATGGCTTCCAGCTGACTGCAATAGCCATCTCCCTAATTGGGGCTCCTTCAACTACCCAGATCAGCATTGTTGATTATTTCCAGGACTTGAGAAGTCTACTTTATTCCCTGTCTCTATATTCCCCTAGATGTATCCACTATTCTTCTATCACCAGAGAGTTTGATTTTCTCTTTCTTTTTCAATGTCACTATTTTTATCTTTTAATTTTGATTATACACATAAGTAATTATACATACTAAAGATATTTCTGGTGTGATATGTTTTCATATATGCATATAGAGTGCACTGATAAAATCCAACCTCCTTTTATATACCCTGCCCACACCCTTTCCAATATCTAGTAGTCACTATTATCTTTTCAGGTTGACTTTCAATGTCAATTTTTTTTTTTTTTTTGGTACCAGGGATTGAACTCAGAGGCACTCGACCACTGGGCCACATCCCCAGCCCTTTTTTTGTTTTTTATTAGAGACAGGGTCCTCACTGAGTTGCTAAGTGCCTCGCCATTGGCTGAGGCTGGCTTTGAACTCGCGATCCTCCCTGCCTCAGCCTCCCAAAGTGCTGGGATTACAGGCGTGCGCCACCGCGCCCGGCGTCAATTTTTAATGTAGCCCAAAGGTACAATGGTTTTGTTCACTCTGTATAAATATATAAAATGCTAATAAGAACTTCTTCATTCACTTTGGCTAAAAAATCAGCCAACTGTCAAATAGCTATTATATACAACCACTGTGCTTTGTCTTGGTCAATGCTGATTAAAGATCAGAGGATTTTTATTGAAGATCTGAATGCATCAGCAAAGATAAGATACATAAACTTTGTACATCATGATAAATCAGTTTTAGCTACAACACTTTTAAAATCACCTGTAAAATAATAAACATTGAGGTCCTTCTGAGCCATATCAGAGAAATGTTTGAATATTTTGGGGTAATATTGAGTAGTATATAACTGGTGGCTTTTTTGGGCACAGTTAGGGATTTTAATATTTTTTTCAGATCTATGTAATTTTATGCTTGTAACTACATAGGCAGCTAAGGATTAAGAGAGCAAGCCTTGTATGTTACTGAATAGCTGGCAGAATGATTTATTGCTTCATAGGCCATTGGAGTTATAATGCAATACATACATTACACAAATACCTGCTTAATTGTTGAGAAGGCTCAGACCCCAATTAATGTATTTTTATTTGTGAACAGATTTTCGAGAAAGTACAGTCATAGTTCTACTCTATTCAGGCAAAAATTCATTTTGTTTTCTAATGATGATTTATTGGTATATAAATGGCATTAGTCTATTCAGTGATGAAGATCAAAATTTTAAATTCACATGAGCTGCTTATATTCCAAAGGTCCTAATAATTCCTGTTTTCTCTAGGCAACTAACATACTAAATGCTAGGGATAGGATAGGCTCAGAAATATAGCCACATTTTAATATCATAAAATAATTATGACATTTGCATAATCATCCTTATGAACAATATAGAGATTGCAGTGTAGAGTTTGATAATCTCAGTGTCAAGGTCTCAAAGTCCTGGAAAGCTGAAATCTAGTTTGACTTCCTCCAGACACATGAATATCTGAATATCAAAACTAATTTCAAAGCCGGGCACGGGTGGCGCACAAAGCCTGTAATCCCAGCACTTTGGGAGGCTGAGGCAGGAGGATCGTGAGTTCAAAGCCAGGCCTCAGCAATGGCGAGGCACTTAGTTAACTCATTGAGACCCTGTCTCTAAATAAAAAATACAAAAAAGGGCTGGGGATGTGGCCCCGTGGTCGAGTGCCCCTGAGTTCTATCCCTGGTACCAAAACAAAAACAAAAACAAAAACAAAACAAAACAACAAACAAACAAACAAAAAACTAATTCCATACTCACAAGCTAGATTCATTGGCTAGGCACAGCAAATCAATAAGGACATCAGCCTGTTTATCTGAAAGTTTGGCTTTGCCAAATTTTGAACCAGCTTAGACCAAGGTTAGCAGAAACATTGGTGGACACAGTCAGACACAATATGTAGGAGGTTTATGAAATTATTCTTCTTTTCATAGATACTGTATTTGGTGTGGTCTATGGTACTATCTCGGACCTATGTTCCCATTAGACCAGTTCTTTTCTTGATGCCTGCCACTAAGGCCTATATGGACAATTGGGCCATCTTCCTCTGTCTATTATTCTAACATCACAGTCCCCACATGGGAGCTACTAATCTTGCCCTGGGGAGGGCAGGATGTACCTATACCTTTATCTATATCATCTTAGATTTATAATCATATATCTGTATTTATGAATTATATATGAGAGAGGGAGGGGTAGGAAGTGGTGAGAGAGAGAAGAAGAGAGACGAGAGAGTGGGGGGGGTACAGCGGGGGACAGAGAGAGAGAGATGGAGAGAGGGACTCAATCCAGTCCAAATATGGAGGCCTAAAAACCAAGTAAAGAAAACCACTGATGGAAATTCCAGTCCAAGTACAGGAGATGAATGAAGCTGTACTAGCTGGAATATAGGTAGAGAGAGCAAATTTCCTCTTTTGTTTTAGTCAGGCCTTTAGCTGGTTGGAAGAAGCTCACCCACATTGGGGGAGGACAACTTTGCTTTATCTCATCTACAGAGTCAAATACTAATCTCATCCAGAAAAAACTTATAAACCATGAATAAAAAATATATATTTGACCAAATATCTTTGCATCATGTATACCAATTAAGTTGCTATAAAATTAATCATCATAATATTTGTCTGACCAGGAGGATATTTTTGAGGGCTTGCCTCCCATTATGGAGTAAAAAAGAACCAGTTTTTCTTTTTCTGACCCTAGACAACCAGAGTGTGGAGTGTTAATTCAAAACTCTGTCAACAACATGCTCTCTCAATGGTATTTTTTAAATATTTATCAAGAGACCAAAACAAATGAAGCAAGCAATTGGTTATCATCCTTAACTTCAATCATAAAATAAGTAGGCAGTGACTCTTTGATCCAACTTGATTGAATTTTGAGAATATTGTGGGTATGTCTGCTTCTTGACAATTTCTGGAGTTTGTCTTGGGGCACCATATTCCAAAATCTGGTCAATTTTCTGAGGCTTCAATGACACATTTTCAAAAGCCTTCCAATAGTTTGCATTTTACTTAAGTAAACCTGGAGTCCAGATTTTGGTGCCTGCAAATATGAGATGCTAAATAGGTTACATGTTTCAATTCAAATACATTTTTATCAGACATACATTAATGGAGTAAGTGCTAGAGATGGTATGATAAAAAAACACACTGTGCTCTCATAGAACTTACAGATAAATTTAGAGAGAACAAAAAAGTTGCACAAATTAATTTAAGTCCATTACAGGGGCCATAAGAGAAAGTAAAGTGTCGCTTTTTGTGCAGAAGAATGATTATCCTCTTTCAATAAATTAGGTAATGAAATCTAATAAATCTAAAGATAGGGGGAAGATACCAACAATTTTTGGGTGGAGGAAGAAGGAATTTTGACTAATGATCTGTATTTTCTAGCCTGAAGCTTAAAATAGCAGATTACTAGGAACGTGAGCAGGAGTTTCCAGGGAAAAGCAGAAAGTATGTTTCTGCCTATATTTGCCTAGAGTCCAGTTAAGGCTAATGGCCATTAATTTGGAAGCATCCCCAGTATCTAAAGAAGATGGATACTCTAGAAGTTGTAAATAGCCTGAGTTTATTATTGAGAAGGAGACACAGTGATCTGAGTGGTGAGGGTTTTTCTTGGTAAATGCAAGCATGGATAAAAAGAGGCTGTTAGAGTGTTGGTAAGATAGTGATTGTAGTAACATGAGTCATGAGATTAAAGGATTAATGCAGAACTACCATAGGAGGATCTGTGTAGATTTAGAAGTCTAGTCAATGGGTATAGTTATGGGGAACTGGAATAAAGTAGCAGCGTGGCTGCTGAAATTAATGTCAAAGAGTTGACCTTATCAGGCTAAGGATTACGGATGGGCCACTGTCACTTTCTGTCCTTGTCTTCCCACATTTGAACAGTCCTGAAATGTATACTGATTAAAATTCAAATTATGCTTCTTGGTGTTGTTGAATTTCTTTAATAAAAGTTCAATGCCACATTTGCAGTTTGAATGCCCCTGTCCTCAGGGTCTCATGTGTTGAAGGCTTGGTCCCTCAGCTCACGGCACTACTCAGAGTTGGTAGGATAATTTAGGAAGCACGGTCTAGTTGAAGAAGTAGGTAATTTGGACACTTCACGACAGCACGCCTTTGAAGGGTTTATTTTTGTGTCCAGCCCCTTTTCTCTTTCTTTCTCTCTCACTGTCTCTCTCCTTTCTCCTTCCTCCTGGCCACCACAAAGTAAGATCTTTTCTCTGCTACTCCCTCTCTGCCATATAACATTCTGCCTCATTGCAAAACGCATTGCAACTATGAAACCTCTGGAAACAGTGAGCCAAAATAAATTTTTTGCCCTCTAATATTTTTCCCTCAGGTATTTTGTCACAGGGATGCGAAAGCTGACAAAAACCCCTATAATCACCACTATGACTTCTCGAGGGGACACAAAAAAGAATCTGATAACAGTCACTGTTTCCTGAATCTTTTTGTTTGAGCTTGATTACTGAGTTAGAACTTTGAACAAACCAATGAATAAAGGGTGAAGGGGAAAAATTATGGTTTTATCTTTCACTTTGAAAAATGCTTGTCAGTTGGAGAAGCACCATAATCGATCAACAACCCAAAATTCAAAGTCATAACTTCAGTTCTAAGGTCAATGGAATGAGTCTGATTTTTCTGTTTGACACAGAAATGTTTACTAAAAGACAAGGTAAACGCATTCGTTCAAATGCTATCTTTCTTGATGTCCTACAGAATTTATCTGTATTCTAATTGTACAAATGTTGGTGAAATAGAAATCATTAGAATAAAGTTAAAATCACCCAAGAGCCAACTATTACTATAATTTATAAAATATCATACTCGTTCATTGTAGTTACCCTTTTAGTGTTTCGTAAATGCAAGGATTTCTTGTTTTTTTTTTTTTTTTTTTAATAATGCTATATTCCCTTACGCATTTGAATATATAGTCATTCAACAAATACTACTTGATTTCTCATTACAAATTATAGACAACTATTTTGTAATTTATTTTTCTCACTTAAATATGATTGATTTCAACTAGTAACTCTTCTTTTCAATATCATTATAATTTTCAGTACCTGACAGTATTTACCCTGCATGGATATATCATATTTTATTTATCCAATTTTTTCCTTTTTTTGCCATTTAAATTGTTTTCATTTTTAGTATTATACATTATTAACAGGATGTAACATAGTCTTCACATACATTCTTAGAGCATATCGTGTGATTGCCTTTGAACAGCACTTATTAGTGATTAACTGAGTCATCCCAATAATCTCACCAGATCTCCTCAATGTTTTAAGAGGGCAAAGGAAGTCACTCAAGAAACATTTATTTCTATGCCTGTACAGTTGCAAAAATAAGGCTATGGTTTTGACTAGAGAGATGTGGTAAGTGTGGGGAGGACCATGCTACAATTGATTAGACATGCATGATTCTTGTAATCAAAGAGATTAGCTTGGAAAAAAATGTTAATAAAATGCTTTATAAGTATTAATTATATCCAATATTTATATATGCTGATTGAATTTATGATAGTTGAATTGTATTTTTCCATATTTGTAATCTTTATAGATACTTTAAGAATTTGTTAGTGACATCAGCACACATATCAGGTGTTTGGTTCAGGAAGGAAATTTAATCCCTTTAGGCAGAATCAAACAACACATAGGGACTGGAGGTGATGGAGGTGGGGCTAAGGGGCAGAAAGTTCAAAGGTGAAGCAATGAGCCCTTTAAGAAGTAGGCAGTACAAGACAAGGAACTCAATGATGAATGAAACACACATCTTCAAGGAAATCAGTGACCCAGTAGAAGATGAACACTAGACCAAAGTACACAGGACCCTGTCCTGTGGAACTATGAATTCTATTCAAAGGCATCAATGTATCTTCTTCTCAGAAAACATGGCAGTGGTCCTGTGATTAAACATAGAGTTCATGTAATCAGAGGAAGAACATGATGGTAAGGCCCTTCTTATGGGGTTAGGAGTGCTTGAGTTATTTCCTATACCACATTGAGTGGACATGATAGGGGAAATCTATTCCAATATTTTCAGGATTCACACCTTGAACATAAGTTAAGGAACTCAGCTATATCAAAAAAAAGCACTTGGAATCCTACACTTTGGTTCATGAGACCCTGTTATAATAATCCATAAGCTTACAGTCATGGGCTTCCATGAGGTGCTTTCTTAAGTATGCAACAGACTATATTACTCTTATGAATTTCAAAACCCTCCAATTGAAGCCAGATTTAAAGCTAGGTAGTGAGTTGTAGTCAGGCAAATCGGGTCCTAACATCGAGTTTCTATAAAGAGCATGGAGTCCATAACTGAGATCCTGGAAAAACACAGAGCAACTCTAAGGGAGATAAGATGGGGGTTAATTTTACCAATGTTTAGGGCCCATCTTTATGGAATGTTAATGAAACAGCCCAGCAAAACGGAGATGATATAAATCAACTAGCCCTAAATCCTTCCTGAATAAATCTCACACCCACCATGGGCCCTCCAGTGTCACATCTTTTTGACATTCCCTGTCCCCAGGCAGGACAGAGATAGAGAACATAAAAAGAACAAAGAAAGATTTCAGATATAAATGGGAGAAAGCCTCTCCTTCCTTTGGATTCCTGGTTTCCGGGTACCCCCCTTCTCCTTAATGGTAGAACGTCTTTTGCTATCCTTTCAATAAAAGCTGTCCACTTTCCACTCTACGCTTGCCCGGAGTGCTTCTTCGGCGTTATTCTTCAGAGTTTCGGGGAGCAAGAACTACGTCACGGTAATAAAAAGCGGTTTCACAATGATGTCTAGAGAAACTACAAAATATGATTCATTTTTTCTTGGGAGAAAAATGCGTATTACTCTATGACCATCACCTGTTTACATCAGCTGCTTTTTGTACCAGCACTTGTGGACCTTGTGCTGGCACAATTATAACATGGTTGTTCCTTCCAAATTCTTTTTCTACCTCCAGTTTTTTATTTTTAGTATATTCTCTGAGGTAATTTATTCCTTCTAGTCCATCTTCCCCAGCTACTTGCCTGGATAAATACTTCTCTCTCAAGACTGGATGGGAATTGCCTTCACGATTCTTACCTGATTTTCATGGCTTGGCTTTTGGAAAGCCACTCTTTGTCTTCTGTGCACATACGCTGTATGACCCAGCCTATCCTCAGAATATGACAGTGTGAATTTTTTTTGATTTATGTGCATTCATTCATCACTGTAGGCACTGAGTTTCTTGAAGTTAGGAATAGTCTGCTTCAACATTGTCAGATGCTCAAATAACTATCAAACTCGGTGTTTTGAATTGCCCAAATGTGTACCTGTAATAATCCAGAAAGCTCTAGAAATTCTTTTTTTTTTTATTTGCCTTTTAAAATTTATTTTTATTTATTTATTCTTTTTTATTTTATTAGATGTTCTATGTTTGTGTTCCTGGAATTGTTCTAGGGTTGACTGTTGACAGAAGTAGTCATTGTAACTCAAGGAAGAGAGATCCTCACTATATAACCCCTGGTTTTACTGAGTTAAGGAATAAAAAAATCTTTCCCTGGCCCCATGGTGGTAGACCTCTCTCTGGTGGTAGATTAATTTTCGTCCTCAGATGATATTGGTGGTGGGGATGCTTGGATATAGTTGACTTCTGTGTCCTTATGAATGAGTAGAACAGAGGAATGGAAAAGAGGGAATAGGTGTAGGAACCTGAAGCCTAGGAATGACAGCAATTAGCCGTTTGGAAGGATGATTATGCAAGCTAGAATTAGTGTATAGCATATGTGGATGTGAAATGCCCCCACCCCGCAAGCTCCTGTGTTAATGCAGAAATTTTCAGGACTTAAAGATTGGACAATGAGTGGCTGGGGGTTGTGGCTCAGTGGTAGAAGCATTCCATCTAGCATGTGTGAGGTCATGGGTTTTGATCCTCAGCACCACAATAAATAAAATAAAAGTATTGTGTCCACACTACAACTAAAAAATTTTTTAAAAAAAAATTTTAAAAAAAGATTGGGCAATGAGAGCTATAACTAATTATGTGTGTCCGTAATTTGAATAGTATTGACTACGTGGTAACTGTTGGAGGTGTGGCATGACTGGAGGAGGTGGGTCATTGGGCTTATGCCCTGAAAGAAGGGTTGTTAATTATGCAGACCCTTCCCCTACCCCTCTCTTTCTGCAGCACCCCCACTCCTTCCCTGACCTAGCCATGAGCTGAGTCAACTTCCTCTTCTGGACCCTTCCTCCATGTGCTGCATCATCTTGAGCCTACAAACAACAGAATCAGCCATCTATGGAGTGAGACTTGGGAAGATTGCTGAGCTCCAATTAACTATTCTTCCCTCTTAAGTTGTTCTTGTTGGGTATTTTGGTCACAGTGACAAAAGGCTAACTAAAATCGCATATTAGTTAAGAATTCTGCTTTTTGAACTAGATAATGAATTTTTTTGACTTTTGGTTTTCCCTTTTTTTTTTCTCCTTTTCTTTTTTTTAAAATTTATTTTAGATAGACATGACAGTGGAGTGTATTTTTGATATATTATACTTACATTGAGTTATAATTTGTTTATTTTAGGATCATATTCTTGTGGTATGAACATGATGTGGAATGTTTCCTGCTTTTTAAAATAGGGACAATGATTGTACCAATGAATTGTACCAAATACTTCATATAATAACTTAAATGAGTGAAAGTATTTATTATTTAGATTTGTCACATTCCCACCATTCAATCTATTAGTAAGTCCTCTATATGTTCAATAAATTCCTGGCTACTTCTTTCATGTCTACTGTTCCTTCCTTAGTTCAAGACATCCATCATCTGTCTTTCCTGTAATAGCTTCCTATGCATACTCTTGCTTCTTCCTTAGCCATCTAGTTCAGTGGTGAGAGTGATCTTTTTAAAGCATAAAATCTTACAATATCACCTCCCTTCTTAAAAATCTTCCAATGTCCGTCAATTTAGACTTAGAACTAATAAAATATATGAGGCCAAATAAAATATGTGAGTCACAAACAAAAATCACATGTGTAGTTTAGAATTTTTCTAGTAGCACATACTTGAAGACATAAAAAGATGGAGGGTGAACTTTATCTTTTAGTGATATTTTAATAAAAATATATAAATATCATGTGAATTTTGTCATTAATACTTTAAATATACGAATGAGATATAATTTTATATTCTGTTTTTGCACAAAGAAAAATTCTATTTGGGTTAGCCATATGTAAGAGTTCTCTATAGCAACATGTAAGATAGTGCGTTATTATATGGGAAAGTGAAAAAAACTAAGATGGCCATAGCACTAGGAGCCCTGTGTAATCCTGACTCCTTTATATCTCTTCAGTCATATCTCCTATCATTCTGTCTCTTTTTCTTTCTGTTTCTTCTTTTTCTATCATTTCTCCATCAGTGATATTCATGCCTATGTCCCACAGAATTCCACAAGATTGTCCTGTTTTTAATAGCATTACAACAGTTTTATAACTTTGTTTTATTTATTAATTTTTATGTGGTGCTGAGGATTGAACCCAGGGCCGTTGCACTATGCTAGGGCTGAGTACTCTGCCACTGAGCCACAAGCCTCAGCCCCCCACGGATTGTTCTTTATAGTTGCTCTTCATTATATATGTGATAGCCAGATCTTCCGTGACTCATTCTTTTTATCTTTTTAGCTTCAAGTTTGAAATGTCACTTCCTCAGATAGGTCCCTTCCTTGAACACTTCTTTTTAACTTTGTCTTTATTGTCACTCTATTTATGTACCCCATTTCATTTTCGTTTTATACCAGTTGTCCATAACCTTCATGTTTTATTTACTTGTTAATGTGGTTTATACTCTGCTATTCCTCATTAGACTCTACAACTTATACAATAAGGAATACATCTAATATATTGACTAGTCAATAGAACATAATACCGGGAATGGAATAAGGTGCACAATAAATATCTGTTGAACGAATGAGAGATAATATTGGGCTGTAAAAGCCTTAGAAGGTCTATCAAATGGGTCTATCTTTGGAAATTGTATTGGCCAGGGGGAGAACCTACTATAATTTAAGTTTTTGTGGAGTGGTTTTGGGGGAAGCTTGAACTCACTATCCTGCATTTCAAAAGCGATATCAGGAAGAATCCTGCAAAGTTATAGAAAGCGGGGAGTATGAAAACTGTGTGCATACCTAGGATTTGATCAATTTGGAGAACCATGTAGCCCATTGCAAAGGAATTTGTGGGCCTGGGACACGAAACTTGCTTTCATACTAGCAGCAAATTATTTTGAATAATTTAATATAATCCCAGAACGTAATAAAGTGCTTCACATGTATTAAACTCTTTGTAACAATTCCATGATGCAAAGTAAAGGCTTGGTAAGAACTAGGACCAGGATTCAAACCCTAGTAGTCTAGCTTGAGTATCTATGTACTTTAAACATTATGTTATGTTGCTGTCCTGAGCCAAGAAAGTAAATACTACAATAAGGATTATGGTGTCACATGGACTGAAACTTTCAGGCCAATGAGGCAGAAACATATCCCTGGGGCTTAGCCTGTTGTGAAATTTTCTGATGACAGATGCAAGGTCCAGATCATATGAAGTGGAAGGAAAGGGTCTCTCAGAATGAATTAAACAATAGGTATATCATAGACCACACTGTGGAAGAAGACCATTCATTCATTCTACAAGGGGATTCATTGTGTGCCATCCTGTGTGCCAGGCACAGTTTTGATTTTTGTTGGATAGCAAGTGGGGGAATAAGACAAATATGTTTTTGTCTTAAAAGACTGCAGTGGTAAAGGAAGACTAAAATAAAATGCTTTTATGTGTGATAAGACATTATTAAATAGACTAGCAGGATGCTATGGGATTACATTAATGGGGGGATCAACCTATTCTGCATGTTCAGTGGGAGGTTATCTAAGGAAGTAATAATCAGCAAACACGAAGGAAAAGTTAATCTGCTAAGAATAAATATGGTGATTGACAATGATTATGATAATAGTGTGTGTGTGTGTGTGTGTGTGTGTGTGTTATGTGTGTGTGTGTGTTTAGGGATCAGGGGGCAGAAGGAATAACAAATTGCCAAGGCCCCAATGTAGGAGCATACTTGGTGTATTTTAGTAATCGAAACTTTTGCATGCATAAAACTGAGCAATGGAAAAGAGTGGCAGGAATTGAGGATGAAATGAAACCAGTGCCTAAACCATGTCAGAGTTTTGTAGATCATCTTAAGGCTTTGCAAACTTTATCCAAAGGGCAATTAAGGATTTTAAAAGATCATTCTGATAGCATTGTGGCCGACTAGATCTGGTAAGGAGTAAGTTTATGATCAAGAAGACTACTTTGGAGTTATAGTGTCTGGCATGAAGTTAAGTTTTTAGTAAATTTGTTGGTTGAATAAAATCATATTGTTATGGGTAGTAACACAGGTTTGTACAGATGATTAGCTTGGATCAGGGTAACAGTAGTTGAGATGTAAAATAAGTTGATGAAGATAGAAAATATATCTAGAAAAGTAAACTATTGAGAACTTTGTATTTGGATGTGGGGCAAAGTGAGGAACTGGGAGGATTCAGGTCTCCATAAATTCCTAGGTTTCCCCATTTATTTAGATTTGGAGCTTGAAGACAGGTTAGCAGTGGTAAGGATAATGTTAATTACATTTTAGAATTGTGATTTTGATGTCTCATTGTATGTCTAGTGATGTGATCCACTATGATAGATTTTGTATTATGTATATTTTGAGCTCCACATAAGAAACACTTTCCTAGCACATTTTATATGATATAACGTTGACAATTAGTTAATTACACAAAGAGTCCATTGAACCAGACGAGTAAAGCATATGATAAAGGCGACATGGATTATAGAAGGAGGGGATTCAGTCTGTTAATTTAAACCCAGTTATTCCATTTCTAGCTGTATGAATTTTGTTCAAGTTTTGCTTAAAACTTTTGTGCAGCATTTTTCTTTATCTGTTGGGGGTAAATATATAATAGCCTGCCTGCTTGTAGGGTTTGTAATCGAGATGTGATCTCAGTCTAGTTTTTGGTACATGGTTTTTGGTAAATTACCAATTTAGATGTTGCTGAAAAAAATATTTTTAGATGTGATTAACCATTTTTATATCTGTGGACATTGAGCAAAGCAGATTTATCCTCCTATGTATGGGTCAGCCTCATCCAACCAGTGAAGGAATGGAGAGAAAAGAAAAGGTGAAGAGAAAGAAGAAATTCTGCACAAGATTTCTTTCACGATTCAAATCTGCAACATCCAACTCACTTCCTTGAATCTCCATTATGCCAGCCTGCCTTTCAGATATTGGACTTGCCTAGTTCCTGCAATTTACATGAAATAATTCCATAAAATACCATTTGTTTCTCTGAAAACTCTAATACAAGGTTGTTTGAAGATTGAATGAGTTAATATTATCTAAAGTACTTAGAATAGTTCCTGCTGCCACAGTAAATATAATATAAGAAAAATATGTATCTTACTATTTATTCATGCTTCCGAGTCTTCGACTTGGACCACATCCCTTCTATCTTCACTGGGTGAACTCACCTTTTGAGGCTTTGTTCCTACATTACTATCACTTATCTATCAACGTCTTTAAGGACATGTTATTTGGGAATAGAAGAGTGCTGCAAATGGTAATAGCAGAGTATTATAATAGGAATATGCATATGCCATAGTATAAGTCTATTGGAAAAACAATATCAAAGATATTCTCGAAGCAATGTGAACTTTCAAAGGGCAAAAACTGAGGGGTTTTTTGTTGTGGGGGGAGTGGGGAGGGGGTCCATTGGTGGGGGGGGGTGTGTGTTTTTATTTTTTTTGTTTTTTTTTTTTTTTTTTTGTTATGGAAGGGGGTTTTTTGTTTTGTGTGTGTTGTGTGTGTTGGGGGGTGGGGGTTGGGTGGGGGGGTCGGGGGGGGGGGGGGGGGGGGGGGGGGGGGGGGTTGGGTTGTGTGGGAGGGGGGGGGGGGGGGGGGGTGGTGGGGGGGGGTGGGGGGGGGGGGCGGGGGGGGGGGGGGGGGGGGGGGGGGGGGGTTGTGTAATGGGTGGAGTTTATTATGTAGGGAATATTGTGGTATCAGTTCAATGTGGTTGAATTGATAGTTTAATTGGGTGATGAATGATATGCTGAGTATTGTATTTGTTACAAAATTGTTATAATTACAATATAGGCATAGGGAAAATTGTGGACATTTTAACACTGTAAACAAATAAAAAAAGATCAATATTCATGAGGACGGCCAGATATGTTTAATTTACAATCAATTAAAGTAATTTTTCCTATATGGTGTGTTGCCGCCTATAAGCGATTGCCGCTTGCAGCAACGACGCCACGGGAGAAAATTCGGCTAGGCAGGATGGAAAAATAAAAAAAAAGGGTTCTTTTATTTTCTTCTCTCTTCTAACCTTCCTCTCTGGCTCCAACAACCGCTCCAACTCCAACTCCAACCACTTACCTCCTAACTAACCCTCCGACCCTGGTTTAAATACTTTTTTGCCTTAACAAGGACATTCACTAACAGCATACAGGCTCGAGCTTACAGGTGACGTCCACACAGTCTGTTTCACAAGGCATACAAAAGATTCTTGAGATAAAAGCATGAATATCATGTGAAAATACATGAACACCTTTATGGCTCCTCAAGCTAGCCACCATCTGAGCTATCTCCTCAAATAGGGCTCTTACATTTTCCCCCCTTTTTGTTTTAAAAGAAGGGGATGCTGCTATGACGTCCATTGTGCAACCAAGCAGTTCTTAACCCGTCACATCAATAACCAAGGCTGTGCCCTTGACTCCTGTCTTAGGTTAATATGTCGGCCACATGACACTATCCCATGGATGGGTTACGACCTCATCCAGATCGACTGTGCCTGTCTTAGGTTGTCTCCCTCTGGGGATCTTACCCATCTTTGGCTACCAGCCATCCAATCGAGCCCTTCAGGATCAACTGTGTGTTGACTAACAGCCGTTCAATCGTGAGGAGATGCTGCGGCATTAAGGCAGCATGCCTTCTGCTGAGGAGCCAAGTTCCATAGCAAATCAAGGTCTTTAAACAAATCAGCTGCCCTAAATTCCATCAAGTAATGCACTAAGTTCTCTAGACAAATACCCACAAGGTATTGTCCCGTAATGTCCCAAATAATGAAAGATCAAAATGTCCACTTGTTATAACATGTTGATCTAGGAGGCCCCATGTATGCAGAGCAGAGGCCACACTGCTGGTGAGGTTGTTTGATGCTTGAGCAGCAGGGATGCTTGTAGCAACTGCGATCCCTGCAGCTGTAGCAGCAGCCGTCTTTTTTATGTCTAGACAATGCCAACAGCAAATCTTCAGGGCCCGCTACCTAGAAACTCAAGCATCAATTATTAAAGGAAAGGCAGTGCTATTCCAGCACTGAGTCAAGAGGTGAGTTGTCAAACTAAAAAATAGAATTATTAGATTAGAAAATTAAAGTTGATCTCGGCTCACACACATTGCTGCTTGAGCTCCCACGATCATAACCTGGCAAAATATCACATTCAGAACAAATCAAAGAAAGACTGAGGGTATTTACTGCATTAAAGATAGATTAGAGAAAAGCTGAAAGCACTTTGGAAAAAATAATTTGTTAGCTGGAACCCCCGAGTCTCTGCATACACAGCAACCTTCTATGAAATTACCTGTTGAAATAATTCAAATTAATCAGCTATTAAACAAATAAAGTTAATTACAAATAAACGATCCCCATGTCAAATACCAAAATATTAGGTTATACAGTATTAGTCATATTCTTTGCTGAAGAGAAGTCCCAGGGGACACCCCTATAACAATCAATATTAAAAGGAGACCTTCACTTATGTTTACAATTGTTTTACTACCACCAAGTTGAATACTTCCCTAAACTTAAATCGAATTCTAAAGTTATCTGAAACCATATAAATCAAATATAAGTACTTAGTATATACTATAGTATGAAAGAATATATAAATTCAACCGAGTTATAATAAATATTAAGATTATCATCAGTGCGCTTAGTGGTCTATATTTTATTACCGACACATCAGACAACGCATGACCTCACATCACATAAACATATATTTGTGACCTTCACATTAACATGAAATTAAGACAAATGCACAGAACGATAAAGATTATATAGAGAAAAGAAAAAAATAAATAACAAATTGGTTTGACACACTAAAGAGAGATCCCCTTTCTCAGAGCCCTGGCCAGGACGGAAATGAGACTTAGATTGTGAATTTATTGGAGGAATATCATTTAAAGAGAAAGATTCCATACCTTCATCCTTGGGTCCTCTTCAATTTTTGTACATGTTTTATTAATCATGATTCCTCAATAAACCTCCTCTTGGTCCTTTTGATTTGGTATCTGTATTATTAATCTATGATGGTATCCATATTGGGGAGGATTCATGCGGTGTGGAAAAACACAAACAGATCCTCTTCCCCCAATTAATACTGTGATCTGGACCCTCCATGCAACCTTGAAAGAAACATCCTAATCCAGTAAACCAAAGTTTTTTATGTTGTTAGGTGTGGTGAGAGGATTCCAATGTCTAGTCTCCAGCCAAATATCCATAGAATCTAAAAGTTACAAAAATTTTAAGGTAAAACAGGGCAACTGCCAATTCTGTCCCTAGTATTTTTCCAATTTCCTTCTTTTGCTTTAATAGCATAATTTGAGTGTGGCAATTAGCTTGTTCAAATGTATAACCTTGACCTTGAGGATTGTATGGAGGATACCTGTTTCAATGGGATAATAATTTGAATTGTGCGCAAAACTGTTTGGAAAGATGAGGTACGTATATGCAAGGGCCATTATCTGTTTTAAGCATTTTGGTGGAATGCCCAATGCAGCAAAAGCTTGCAGACAATGAGGTTTAAACATCTTTTAACTTTTTCTCTCCAGAATGTAAGGAAGTACAAAAATCATGCCTGAGCATCGCAGTATCGGGGTATGGGACGGGGTCCACATGAATAAAATCGCAATTTTCCAAAACATAGGCTCATGAGTGACATCCATTTGCCACAAAATGATTGGGCAAATTACATTTCACTTGGGTTAACCCCATAATGGTGGATTGGGCAAAATGTGTCACACAAGATTGACAATCCCTTCATAATTGTTCGAGCTTGCTCCTTTGTGATTTTGAAAACCTTTGCTGGTAACGTAGTACTATTGACATGAAATTGGGAATGGAACAAGGTAGCTTGTTGGCTGCTGAAAAAATATAAGATTATTTTTAGTGAGGGCATCAGCCTTTTGATTACCTTCATGGAGAGGACCAGGCAAATTAGTATGAGCTCTGATATGTCCAATAAACAAAGGTTCTTATACGTTCCCATAGGAGAAGATTTTGAATTTGAAAAAAAAAACCATTTAAAGGCTGGAGTATGAGGTGCTATTAGACCTTCTAGCTCCAATTTAGGGTCAGCATGTACAATATAGTGGCTGTCTGAAAAAAATATTTATAGGATGTTCTTTAAAACATTATAGAGCTATTATAATAGCTTCAAGTTCAACTAATTGGGCTGATTTTTGACCAGTAATATGAATCATATTTTCTTTTTTGAGTGACTACTGCAGAAGTACCATTAGAGGACCCATATGTAAATACATTTAATGCCTTAGGAATAGGTTGATTTTTTATTACCTGTGGAAATATAATGGAATGATTGACACAAAAAGATAGTATAGGAGACTTAGGAAGATGGTTATCAAAATTTGCAGAAGTAGAGCATCTAGCTATAGGCCCAATCATTATCATTGAAGCACAAATATTCAACCAGTGAAGATCAATAGGGAGTAATAGAATAGTAGTGTTGGTGAATGCCAAATATTTTAGTAGAAGTCTTAAGTCCTTGAAGAATAAGTTTAGCCACCATGGAGGTATAAGCCTCAATTGTACTTTTTAGGAGAGACAGTAAATATCCATAATAAAGGCCCCTGTGCTAAAATACTCCTGTGGGTGTATGATGTTGTGAAGAAATAATAATCAATATTAGCGGTCGAGCAAAATCAATTCTATCACAAAGGAATCTTTCAATGGCCTTTTCTACTAACTTTAAAGCTTCTCTAGCATCAGCAGTCAATGTTTCGCAGTGAAGATGGATCAAGGTTCCCACGAAGGAATATCAAATAAGTGTTTTAATTGTCCCTGTAGTGAGGCTTAGTGTAGGGCAAAGCCAATTAATGGTCTCCCAGCAGTTTTTGGAAATCATTGAGTGTGGTCAAATGTTCTTTATTTATTAAAATTTTTTGAAGCCTAATAAAGGTATCCCATGATTTTAAATCCTAAATAAAATATGGAGATCTAGGTTTGAACCTTTTCTTCAGCAATTTTTAATCCATATCTTTTAAATTTTCTGTCATATCACTGCATGAAGGTAAATAAGATTTCTTGATTAGGGTGAGCAAGCAAAACATCATCCAATAAGGGAGGCACATAAAGTTTGGATATTTGTTCTATAATAGGCTGAATAGCTTTTGTCTACATACATTTGACATATAGTGGGGCTATTAGCCATTCCCTGTGGTACACTTTCCATTTAGAAATCTTTTATCAGGGCCATTATTATTGATAGAAGGAACTGTAAAAGCAAACCTGGGGCATCCAGAGGATGTAGGGGAATGGAAAAGAAACAATCCTTTATACAAGAGTTATAAGACGGAATTTTTTAGGAATAGCTACAGGATTAGGAAGTCCAGGTTGGGTATGGCCCATAATTTGCATGGTTTTATCAACTTTTCTCTAAGGTCATGTAACAACCTCCATTTTCCAGATTTTTTTTCTTGATTACAATTATGGGGGAATTCCAGGGAGAGGTGGAAGGCTCTATGTGTCCTGCTTCTAGATGTTCTTGGATTAATAGGTGGGCCACTTGTAATTTTTCTCTAGATAGGGGCCACTGAGGGACCCAAAATGGATTATCAGAAAACCATGGTATTTTCAAAATTGTTTTCTCAGTGGCCCCTAGAAAAAATATCTTTTACCCTTTTGAAGATAATTTAGATTTTTATTTTTAACACCTGCGGGCTTGGTTGCGAGGTGTACCCCCATTTGCTTGTAGAATATCTTCCCCATAGGGTAACTGGAAAGCTGGTCAAAACATAAGGTTGGAATGTTCCTTTATGCCCTTCCATTATCTTCCCAATTTAAGACTACAGCCACTTTGTGCTGGGTGTTAGTATATCCCAAGCCTCTTAAACTAGTTTGAGGCCTTCTGCAGAGACCCAGTGCTTGGGCCATTGTTGTAGATTAATGATGGAAGAGTCAGCCCCAGTATCAATCAGCCCTTCCATTTCTATACCTTGAATTTTTATTTTTGCACATAGGCCTCCGTGAACAATCCTGAACCCAGCAAGCCATAGGTCCTGAGCCAGTGGAACCAAATCCTCTATTGTTCCTATTCTGCAGCATACTCTTGAATGAGTTGTGGAAACTGGGAAGGAGAAGCAGCTGAGCAATTCTATCTCCTTGGTTAACAGAGATAATGCCTCTATGTGAACTAAGCATTATTTTTATTTCTCCTTGGTAATCCGAGTCAATAACACCTGGTGTTACTTGAAAACCTAATAGGCTTTTAGAAACTTTGCCTGAGGATACGTCCTACAGTCCCTGAGGGAAGAGGTCCCCTGACTCCCGTAGGAATCAGTTGAACCCCCATTTCAGGTGTTAGCACTATTTGGGCGGTGGAACAGAGGTCTATTCCTGCACTTCCTCTTGTCCCTCTGACAAGGGAGTCAATGGGTAGGAGGGACTGTGACGAGGAATCATCTGTATGGATGTTTGAGGATATTCCTTGTTTAATGCCTTGTACATTTGTGGGCCCTGAGGCATTGGGCCCCATGCCCCGTTTTTTGAATTCAGCACGGCAGGTAAGAACTGAGAAACCTCGCAGGAGTCTCTAGTCAGAGCGGTGAAAAATGGGTTCGAAAATAACTAAGACCCAAGTGTACCGAGGCTCTTGATGAATTCTTTGATATGGATGAGTCTGTCGTTAGTGAGGAGGATTTAGAAAACAGTGAAGGCAATCATAAAAGCGTAGATTCCGCTGAGTCAACTAAGACCAGTAAGGAGAGTATTAGAAGTGTCCCCAAAATTACAAAGATCCGAGCTGCTAAAGCTATTCAAGATTTATTAGAGATATTTCAAGGATACCATGGTCTCAATTGAACCTGGGACTCAGGATGTTACTGAGTCAGTTAGGACCAATGAGAGTTTAGTAGTAGTGAGGAGGAATTAACTAAAGGTGATTTTGAGAAAATGAATAAAAGGAAATTAAGGAAGACCAAGATAAGGGATCATCAAGTGGAGGAACTTGTGTCCTCTACTCCCCCCCATGGGTGAAATCGATTACAGAAAATATAAAGGGTATCACTAGACGTTTGCATACCCTAGAAATAGAAATAAAAAGTCCTTTCTGAGCGCATTATTGCGCCTCTCGAGGGTAACTCACAGATACATTGGGAACTGCCAGTATTTGAATATGAAAATGGACAGAGGGGCCACCAGCCAATAGATTTCAAAACAATAAAAAAATCTCAAAGAGGCAGTAATGACTTATGGACCCAAGCTCCTTTCACGTTGAGTATATTGGAGTCCCTTAACACCTTTAGCTTAACCCCCGCAGACTGGAAAAACGTCTATGTAAAGCAACATTAAGTGGGGGACAATACTTGGTTTGGCGATCGCAATTTCAGGAACTTTGTATAGAAACAGCTAAAAGAAATGCAGATGCGGGTTTGGAGACCATAATATAGAAATGCTCACAGGAGAAGGGCAATTCGCAGACATACAGGATCAAAAACATTATACAACCCCAGGAGTATATGCTCAGATAAATGCAGCTGCCTTAAAGGCATGGAAAACTGTACAAGGACCTGGGGATCTACAAGGTAGCTTGTCCAAAGTAATTCAAGGACCTAATGAACCATATGCTGAATTTGCTGATAGACTTTTTGAGAACAGCAGGTAGAGTTTTTTTTGGAGACATTGATCAAGTTATGCCATTAGTTAGATCAATTAGCGTACGAAAATGCTAATAAATATTGCCAGGAAGTCATCATAGGCCATGGAAAAATAAAAAGGATCTTTCATATATATACAAACTATGTAAAGATGTAAATGATGCCTTTGTCACAGGGAATGTGATTGCAGCAGCTTGTGAGAGATGCTTTGCCCCTCAAAATTTTACAAGGGCTCAACATAGACATTATAATCAATCAGGATATTCTAGGCAAAATTATCATAATCAATCAAGGCTATTCTAGGCAAAATGCCCCAAAGAGAAATAAGACCAAATTCATACCGTACTCCAGGTTGCTGCCCCAGGTGTAAGAAAGGAAATCATTGGGCCAATAAATGCTATTCAAAAACTTGACATCCATGGAAATCCTTTGTTCAGGAATTCAAAAAACAGGGCACGGGGCCCAATGCCACCGGGGCCCACAAATGTACGAGGCATTGGAGGAGGAGTATCCTCAAGCATCCACTCCAGATGCTTCCCCGACACAATCCCTATTACCCATCCACTCCCTCCGTCGCCAGAGGAACAGGAGGAAATGCAGGATTAGACCTCTGTTCCACCGCCCGAATAGTGTTAACACCTGAAATGGGGGTTCAACTGATTCCCACAGGAGTCAGGGACCTCTTCCCTCAGGGACTGTAGGACTTATTATCGGGCAAAGTCCTGAAAGCTTATTAGGTTTGCAAAGTGACCCCAGGCGTAATAAACTCAGACTATAAAGGGGAAATAAAAATAATGCTTAGCTCACCCCAAAGTATAAGTTCTATTAATCAGGGAGATAGAATTGCTCAGCTGCTCCTCCTTCCAAATTTACATAAATTCATTTAAAATGAATATGCCTCTAAATAGAACAATAGAGGATTTATGTTCCACTGATTCGAAACCCATGGTTTGCTGGGTTCGGGACTGTACAAGGAGGCCTATGTGTAAAATAAGAATCCAAGGAATAAGAAATGGAGGGTCTTATAGATACTGGAGCTGATTCTTCCATCATTAATTTACGTCAATGGCCCAAACACTGGCCTCTACAAAAAGCTTCAACCAGTTTAAGAGGCTTGGGATATAATAACCTCCCAGAAAAAAGTGCGGTAATTTTAAAATGGGAGGATGATGAAGGACATAAAGGCACATTTCAGCCTTATGTTTTACCTAATCTACCGGTTACTTTATGGGGAAGAGATATTTTTACAACAAAAGGGAGTACACCTTGCAACCAAACCTGCAGGTGTTAAATGTAAAAATATACAGGGTAATCTTAACCCTAAAAGAAATCATCAAAAAGTACAGGGTAAGCTTAACCCTAAAAGAAATCATTATCATATAGGAAAAAGACATTTTTCTTTGGGGCCCACTGAGAAAATAATTTTGAAATACCATGGCTTTCTGATAAGCCAGTGTGGGTCCCTCAGTGGCCCCTATCTAAAGAGAAATTACAAGCGAACCCACCTACTAGTTAAGGAACAATTAAAAGCAGGACATATAGAACATTCCACCTCTCCCTGGAATTCCCCCATATTTGTGATCAAGAAAAAATCAGGAAAATGGCGATTATTACATGATCTTAGACAAATTAATAAAACCATGCAAGTCATGGGCCCTACTCAACCTGGACTTCCGAATCTATAGCTATTCCAAAAAATTTCCATGTTATTAGTCTTGATATAAAGGATTGCTTATTCTTTTCTATTTCCCCTACATCCTCTGGATGCCCCCAGGTTTGCTTTTTTTCAGTTCCTTCTATTAACAATAATGGCCCTGATCAGAGATATCAATGGAAGGTTTTGCCGCAGGGAATGGCTAATAGCCCCACCATATGCCAAAATATATGTGGACAAGGCTATCCAACCCATTAAAAATAAAATATCCAAACCTCATGTGTCTACATTTACATGGATGATATTTTTACTGGCCCACCCTAATCAAAAAATCTTATTTAATATATTCAGTGACATGGTAGAAAATTTTAAAAAATAACGGATTATATATAGCAGAAGAAAAAAGTTCAAACCAGATCTCCCATATTATATTTAGGATTTAAATCATGGGATACTTTTGTTAGACCCCCAAAAATTTTAATAAATAAAGAACATTTAACCACCCTCAATGATTTTTCCAAAAACTACTGGGAGACATTAATTGGCTTTCGCCCTACACTAAACCTCACTACTGGCCAATTAAAACCTTTATTTGATATCCTTCGAGGGGCCCCTGATCCATCCTCACCGCAAAACATTGACTCCTGATGCTAGGAAAGCTTTAAAGGTAGTAGAAAAAAGCCATAGAAGGAGCTCATTGTGACAGATTTGATTTAACTCAACCGCTGATATTGATTATTATTTCTTCACAATATACACCGACAGGAGTATTTTGGCAACAAGGGCCTTTTATTATGGATACATATTGCCTGTCCTCTCCTAAAAGCATAATTGAGTCATATACCTCCATGGTGGCTAAACTTATTCTTCAAGGACTTAAAACTTCTACTAAAATATTTGGCATTCACCCTGCTACTATTATTACTCCCTATTCAATCGTCACAGATTGAATATTTATGCTTCAATGATAATGACTGGGCTATAGCTAGATGCTCTACCCTCTGCAAATTTTGATAATCACCTTCCTAAGTCTCCTATATTATCTTTTTGTATTAATCATCCTATTATATTTCCACAGGAAATAAAAAATCAACCTATTCCTAAGGCATTTAAATGTATTTACAGATGCTGGGTCCTCAAATGGTACTGCTGCAGTAGTCACTACAAAAGAAAATATGACTTACATAACTGCACACAAATCAGCTCAACTAGTGGAATTGGAAGCTGTGGTAAGAGCTCTGGAAAATTTTAGAGACCAGCCCATAAACATTTTTTTCAGATAGCCACTATATTGTACAAGCCGTCCCAAAAATTAGAGTTAGCAGGACCAATAGCACCTCATACTCCAGCCTTTAAATTGTTTTATCAGATACAAAAACTTTGTGGGCAAGAAAAGAACCTCTATTCGTAGGCCATATAGAGCACATACTAATTTGCCTGGCCCCCTCCATGAAGGTAATCAAAAGGCAGATGAACTTACAAAAACAATATTTATACTTTCCAGCACTACAACAAGCTACTTTATTTCATTCCCAGTTTCACGTCAACAGCACCACCTTGCAACGTAGGTTTAAAATCACAAAGGAGCAAGCCAGAACAATTGTAAAAGATTGTAAATCTTGTATAACACATTTGCCCAAATCCTCATTTTGGTGTAAATAACCCTAGAGGATTAATGCCCAATCATTTGTGGCAGAAGATGATGTTACTCATGAGCCCCAAGCTTTGGAAAATTGCAATTTATTCATGTAACCATAGATACATGCTCAGGCAAGATTTTTGCTTCCTTACATTCCGGAGAAAAAGTTAAAGATGTCACATCTCATTGTTTTACAAGCTTTTGCTGCATTGGGCATACCCCCAAAATGCTTAAAACAGATTAATGGTCCCGCTTATAAGTCCTCATCTTTCAAACAGTTTTGCGCAAAATTCAACATATCCCATAAAACAGGCATCCCATACAATCCTCAGGGTCACGGCATTAATTGAAAGAGCAAACCGCACACTAAAAGTTATGTTGTTAAAACAGAAAGAAGGAAACTTGAAAAAAATCCAAAGGACAGATTGGCAGTTGCCCTGTTTTACTTTAAATTTTTTAACTTTAGACTCTGATGGTTATTCTGCTGGAGACAGACTTTGGAACCCACATCAACAACATAAACCTTTGGTTTACTGGAAGGATGTTTTCTTTCAGGTACATGGAAGGGTCCAGATCCAGTAATAAATTTGGGGGAGAGGATCTGTTTGTGTCCTTTCCAAAGCATGAATCCTCTCCAATATGGATACCATCTAGCATTAATAAAGCAGGTACCACATCAAAAGGATCAAGATGAAGTTGTTTTGAGGAATCAGCAAGATTAATAAAAAAGGTACAAAATGCAAGAGGACCCATGATGAAGATATGGAATTATTCCCTAAAAGAGTCCTTCAAAATATGTCACAACTTAAGTGTCATTCCTCCCAGCTGGGACGAAGAGATCTCTCTTATAGTGTGCACATAATTATATATATATATATTTTTTACTTTTTATATATGTGTTTATTTGTGTATTTGTCTAAATTTTCATGTTAATGTGACGTCACAAATATATGTTTGTATGTGCGTCTGTCCAGTGTGACATCAAAAATAACAAAGCGCTTGTGAATATACTATTATATGGATCCAAATAACTCTAATTCATTTAAGTTTAAGAGTATTCAAAATGGGTAAATAATTTAATAAGTGAAGGTACCTTCAATTTTGTTTTATAGGTGTCCCAGGGACTTCTCTTTAGCAAAAAATATGACTAGGGCTAGGGCTGTATAACCTGATATTTTGGTGTTTTGACATGAGGTTGCTTATTTTTGTTATTAACTTCATTTGTATTAATAAATGATTTAATTTCAATTATTTCAACAGGTAAAGGACTGCTGTTGTATGCAGAAACTCGAGAGTTCCAGCTAACAAATTATTTCCTCTCCAAAGTGCTTTTAGTTTTTCTTTAATCTATCTTAAAATGCAGTAATTACCCTCAGTCTTTCTTTGGTTTTGTTCTAAATATGATATTTTGCCAGCTTATGTTTGTGGGAGCTCAGGCTGCAATGTGTGTGAGCAGAAATCAACTTAGTTTTTTCCAATCTAATAATTCTAATTATTTAGTTTGACAACTCGCCTCTTGACTCAGTGCTGGAAATAGCACTGCCGTTTTTATCCTTTAACAATTGATGCTTCAGTCTCTAGATACGGGCCCTGAAGATTTGCCAGTGGCATCGTCTAGACAATAAGAAAGACGGCTGCTTCTACAGCTGCAGGGATCGCGGTCCGCTGCAAGCATCCCTGGCTGCTCAAATGTCAAACAACCTCACCAGCAGTGTGGCCTCTGCTCTGCATGCATAGGGGCCACCTAGATCTACGTGTTATAACAAGTGGACATTTTGATCTTTCATTGTTTGGGACTTCATGGACAGTACCATTGCGGGTAATTTGTTTAGAGAACTCACTTGTGTTTACTTGATAGCGAACTTAGGGCAGACAGCTGATTTGTTTAAAGAATTTGATATGCTGAATGCAATTTGACTTGTCACCAAAAGGCTTGTCGCCTTAAAGCCGCAGCATCTCCTCCCAAATGGACGGCTGTTAGTCATCTTTACACAGTCGATCCTAAAGGGCTCCATTGGATGGCTGGTTAGCCAATGACGGGTAAGATCCCCAGAAGGGGACAACCTAAGACAGGCACAGTCGCACGGGACAGTCCTCATGTGGCCGACATATCAACCTAAGACAGGATCAAGGGCACAGCCTTGATTATCCAATGACTGGTAAGAATGTTGGTTGCACATAGACGTCCTAGAGCATCCCCCCTCTTTTAAAAACAAAAGGGGAAAATGCAGGAGCCCTGTTTGAGGGAGATAGCAAAGATTGCGGATTGACTATGGGCCATAGACATTTTTTGGGCATTGTCGCCTTCCGTAGTCTCACAGGGACTTGGCCCAGGATCTCGAGAGATTTGAGCAATGACTCAGCAAGATTGACATTTTTGGGCAATGTCGCCTTCCGTCCCCGTCTCACGGGACTTGGCCCAAGATCTCGAGAGATTTTGAGGAGTGACTCGGCAGATCGAGCAAGCACCATTCCTGCAACGGGCCAGCGCATGGGATGAGACCAGAGAGAGAAAGGACAGGGTTTATCGCTATTGTATAGAAACATTGTAGTTTCTTGTAAGAGTACGTGGCTTGGTTTCTTTGTGAGAGTGAAAGGACAGGGGTTATCGCTATTGTAATAGATACATTGTAGTTTCTTTGTAAGAGTAAACGAGGTTGGTTTCTTGTGAGAGTGTGGTATGTAGTGTTAGAAATTACAAGAGACAGTAGACAGAAAGATTAAAGAATTTTTTCGTCTCCATCCTGACTCCGGACGGTCCTTCCCCCGCGGCGCTGCCGTATCCAGCTGCAATCCCTTTCCGGCGGCTATCACCCCATGCCCCGTTTTTTTTGAATTCCTGGACAAAACATTTCCATAGATGTCAAATTTAGAACGGCATTTTATTGGCCCAATGATTTCCCTTTTTTACACCTGGGGCAGCGGCCTGGGGCAAACGGTATGAGCTTGGTCTTATTTCTCTTTGGGGATAATTGACCCTAGAATAGTCCTGGTTGATTATAATAAATTGTTTTGTCTGGAATATCCTGATTGATTATAATTTTTTTGTTTGAGCCCTATTTGTGAAATATTTGAGGGGAAGCACCTCTCATTGCTGCTGCAATCACATTGCCTGTGACAAAGGAATCAATTATTAATATCTTTACATAATCTAATGTATATTGAAAGGTCCTTTTTATTTTTCTATGGTCATTACAGCATCTTGGCAGTAATTTATTGACATTTTCAGATGCCAACTGGATGACTAAGGACATTGCTTGAATCCACATCCCCCAAATATTCTGTATCCAGCTGCAGTTCTTAAAAGTCTGTCAGCAAAATCAGCATAACAGCTCATTAGGCCCCTGTATTACTTTTTGATAAGCTGCCTTGCAAATCACCTGTTCCTGGTAAGGTCTTCCATGCTTTGACACTGGCAGCGTCTATCTGCGCGTATACACTGGGATCATATTGCATTTGTCTATTGTGTATTCAACAAACTGTCCCTCCACCTGTTTAGCATATCTAAGTTTCGGTCTGGGAAGCCTGCAGTTACATTTCTCCTAGCTGTTTCTACACAAAGCTCCTGGAATTGTGACCTCCAGATCAGTATTGTCCCCCACTCAATACTGCCCTTGCATAACCCCTTCCAGTCTGAGGGGGATTAAAGTTAAAGTGTTAAGGGACTCCCAGTATGCTCAATGTGAACGGAGCTTGAGCCATAGGTCATTATCGCCTCTTTGAAAATTTTTATTGTTTTAAAAATCTAGGGATTGGTGGTATCTCTGCTTCAGGAGCCCTGTTTGGGGATTGGCTTGAATTTGTGGTTGACTAAGGGAGCCGTGGAGATTTTGGCCTTTGTCGCCACCCCGCTAGCCCCCCTCTCACGGGATTTGTTGCGTGATCTCGAGTGACTTGGCCGAAATTGCTGATTTTTCGAGTCAGCGCCATTTTAGGGTGTGTTTTTGTTGGCGTGTGTCTTGTAGTCGTTATTAAGAACCAGAGAGAAAAGTTATCAGAATAAAAAAAGCTGTTTGTCCTCCATTTGCTTCTGAAGTTCCTTCCCCGCGGCTTTCCGTTGCTTCAAGCGCTTCATGCAGCAACACACTCTGCCCGTTTTTTCATTTTCAAATACTAGCAGGTCCCCAATGTTCCCCTGCAGTTTTTTTGGCATTCGAGGGTGCACAAGCGCTCAGAAAGGCTGTTAATCTCTGCCTCAAGGGCACACATATGCTCAGAAATACCCCTCATGGTTTCTGTAATGGATTCCACCCATGAGGGAGCAGAGGCACAAGTGGTTCCTCTACTTGATGGATTCTTTCAAGGTCTCAACTGACTTAGCGGAGGAGGCTGTGCTTTCATGGTTATTGAGCTCCTCCTCATGAACTATCACTGTCACTGGTAATATCATCCTGGGTTTCAGATTCTATTGAGAGCACGTGTTCCTCGGCTATTTCTAATAAATCTCTGATAGCTTTAGCAGCTCTTATTTTCGTTATTTTTGAGTTTCACACCAATATTAATACCTTACTGGTCACATCTGAACTCAGCGGAGGCTAATGCTTTCTTGACCACTTTCTTCCCTCACTATCAACTGAGCCAGTGATGTCAAAAAACACTTCCATGGCTTTTATTACTCAGCTTTTTGTTATTTTTTTCGCACCCATCTTTAAATATTTCTCAGTTCTTACCTGCCTATTCCCCGAACTGACTCCCCATACGGGCCACCACTTGTTGCCCTGCCTGTAGGGATTGCTGCTTGCAGCAACAACGCCGCGGGAGAAAATTTGGAGGAAGGAATGGAAATGAAAAAGTTTTCTTTTATTCTTCTCTCTTCTAACTTCTCTCTCCGGCTCCAACAACCTCTCCAACTCCAACTCCAACCACCACCTCTAACTACCCACACCCGGTTTAAATACTTTTTGTCTTAACAAGGACAGGTGCTAACACTCGACCTTACAGGTGCATCAAACAGTGTTCACGGGCATAAAAAGATTCTTAGATAAATGCATGAATATCAGGTGAAAATACTTGAACACCTTAATATGGCTCTCAGCTAGCTGCCATCTTAGCTACCTCCTCAATTAGGGCTCTTACAATGGTGTCACAATCAGTAAGGATTAAGCTATGCTGTAGTAATAAAACATCCTCCAAAATTTTTTAGTAGCTTAACACAAAGGTCATTGCATTTGCTCATGTTCTACCTACGTCCAATGTGTGTTGGCAGAGGGTCTGGCTTATTGTAGGCACTTAAGCCAAGTTGATGGAGATTCCATCTCAACACATGCTTACCATATTCACCTCAGGCTGGAGTTTTGTCAAAAATCTCTCGCTGAGACTTAAAGCTTCTTTCTTACATATTATAGATAAATCAAGGAACAGAACACACTAATTTCAAAGGGATAGCATGTTTTCAGGAAAGAAAAGGACCTATAAATATTTGATGAACAATACTAATAATGACTTCCATAGGAAGGTCAAGAATGCATAAGAGAAGTACATTCTTGGAAGCCATTTGTGACATTCTTCTGATGCAATGCTTTGCCCATCTAAAGGGTTTCCCTACTCTTTTTCTTATGTCCCTCAAATTTATGGCTGTGCTAACACTTGTTGCCCTAATACTATAATTGCCTTTGGCCTTGAATTTTTTCCTCCCACACTAGTCTGGGAGAGCTTCAGGAAGTCGATATGGTAGAAAAAAATAATTTCATAGAAATCAAATTATTCTGCAGGGATTTCTTCCTATATGATTTTGGAGATTTCTTTTTTTTTTCTTTTTCTTTTTTTAAGTCTCTGTATGACCCTAGAGTCTGTTAGCTGCCTCCCTGTGACCTTGGGTAAAATAATCACTGGGTGACCCTCTCACAATTTAACTACCTCTGACACTTGTTTTCTCATCTTTAAAATGGAGAAAATAACACCTGCTTCACACGTGGTTGTTATGACCTTTTGAGTGAAATAGTGTATTTTCAAAACACAATACAATATATGGTCTACAATGGATGGATTTAAGTCATATTAACCTAATTAGATGATGAAAATTTTTTGGAGATAGTCTAAATATGCATTCATGTTGAACTGTTTAGAAATTGAATAGGAAAAAATAAATACTAGAAGAATGCAAGTGTATTTGGGGAAAATTGGGTAACACAAGTAAGGGTAGAAATAAAATTATATTATTTTATTCAAAAAAATGTCAATCCTGTCCCTGTGTCCTCATTTTTCCATCTGTGAAATGATGGAATCAATACTACCTAATGTTCAGTATTATTAATTTATTCTTCCATTCAAGAAATATTTATTGAGAACTTCCTATTTGCCATACACTGTTCTTGGCTCTGGGAATGTAATAGTAAACAAGACAGGCATAGTCTCTTCCCTCATAAAACTCATAGTGTAGTTTTCGCTCCATAAATATATTTAAGCTGGGCAAGTAATCCCAGCACTTGGGAGGCTGAGGCAGGAGGATTGCGAGTTCAAAGCCAGCCTCAGCAATGGTGAGGCACTTATCAACTCATTGAGACTGTGTGTCTCTAATAAAATACAAAAATAGGGCTGGGATGTGGCCCAGTGGTTGCGAGTGCCCCTGAGTTCAATCCCTGGTGCCAAAAAAAAAAAAATACACACACATATAACACACACTTAAATCACTTATACATCATTCTACATCTCATGATTTTTATTTGGAAAAGAAAAAGACTCCATGGATGCAATTATAGAGGTTTTTTGTTTTTGTTTTCTTTGTTCCAGAGATTAAACCCAGGGGCACTTAACCACTGAGACACATCCCCAGCCCTTTGTAAAGATAATTTTTCATTTTTGAGACAGGACCTTGCTAATTTGTTGAGGCTGTGACTTTTGAACTTGTGATCCTCCTGCCTCAGCCTCTGGAGTACTTGGATTACATGTATGAGGCCACCACCGCCCAGGCAATTATAGTTTTTGACCTTGCTAGGATTTCTGAATGCTCAAGTTTGTCCCTAGGCATGTGCTTTACCTTGTTTGAATTGTGAATGGCTGAATTAATCAGTGATTTGGATGAATATTTTGCACTGAGAAATATATAATTTGGTAACCTGAGAGGTAACTGGTTTTTAAAACCAGCAAGGGCTGAATGTTTCTTCTTCAACATTTATTTATAGGGAAATGAGCTGGAGCTACATGGCACCTGGACTATGCTATTGGAAACATAAAATAATAATTGAGTTAATGTCACTTGATTACTAACCAGATATTTCAAATGCACAATTTACTATGCTTTGAGTGTGAAGCATCTGGGATAAAAATATGGGCAGGGGGGAGTGTAAACATGAAGACAGAACACCTTCTCTATCAACACCCTTGGTGTAGAAAGGGATAAACAGAAAGTACGGTCACTGACAAGTGTAAAGACTATGAGAAAAGTCTACCATGTCATAGAAAGGGATATGAACTGTCAAGTAAAATTAAAAAAAAGAGAAAAGAACTACGAAACCCTCCCTTCTTCTGGTTTCCTTGTCTGTCCAATATGGGATTGGTGGGGGTGTGGGCTAGAAGAAGCTTTACAGAGAGGTACAAGGTGTAAAACTTGATTAGGGCTGGAGGAGTTTTGAGAGACTTAGAAAGCTCTATATATTTGAAATTATAAGCAGTAAATACATTTTCTCCATTTAAAACTGAAAGGTTATAAACTAACTTTAGTTTTGGGAGGCTTCCTTTTCTTCTTCTTCCTTCATTCTTTTTCTGCTATCTGTATTTTCTTGGGCCTAGATTCAGCTTGATCATGAAAATGTCAAGGCCAAGAGCTTCTTCTGATTAAGGATGGGGGTTCGGGTGGGTGGGGACAATAGAAAGAAATATGGCCTGACTCATGCTGCCTGTTAGGCTGTGAGGAACTATGAATAGGGATATTTCAGACAGGTATAATGGTATTTCAACAACAACAAAAAAGTTATGAGCTTTTGACTTTGAGATGGTGGGATAATAAATTAGACCATGCTGATATGGTTCTAATAGGATGCATTTCACAGTTTACAGATTAATTTAATTAGTTATTTTAAGTAATAGTGTAGAGAAATTATCACAGATAAGTTTAGTCATTATTGTGATATGTTGTGTGTTAGCAAGTCTGACTCAACTGTTACTAAATAACCTCCATAGTGATGATTCTGTTCCTGTCATTTAAATGGGCTAATAAACTTAAGGAAACAGGCTCAGATTCCCTTTCTTTTCTCCCATAGAAATTTATTTGAACCCTGAATCAAAATTTACTGAGAAATGTGGGCCAAGCAGAGTTTCTCTCAGGCCTCAGCACTTGGAAGAGATATTCTTTTGAGCAATTGGATTGCTTTTATTTTATGGAAGGTAAAAAGTGTATAATTGTTTATGTTTTCCCTGTTTTTGCATTTTCTGCTAGTAAGTTCAGGGTCAAATCTATGATCAACTTCCAGCAAATTTATATTATACCATCACAGCTTGTGTTTTCCTTATTAACTTCATCATTGGATTAATCTTATTTCTACCCTTTCTTTTTCCCCTTTTTCTCCATTTTTATTATTTTACCTCACAAAGCTATGAAGCATATGGTTTCCAGAATCTACTAAAAATTTCCATGTGGAACAAGGCAGGCTTAATTTAAATTATTATTGGGAAACATTCAGTGATGGGCATTTTTTATTATTTATGTTTAACCCAGAAAGCATCATAACCATTATATCACAGATGACAGAGAGATCTCCTTCCAAAACAGGCTATGTGTAATCCCTGTGAAGCTGAAAAGTGTGTGTGGAAGCAGGAGAGAAAGGAGATAGATAGGATGGGCAGAAAAACAGGGAGGAGGAAAGGAAAGCTAGATGAAAATATGCATAGGTTAGATGTAAATGGTTTAGTAGTTTTTCAACTTTTCCTAGACTTACTTCTCTTCTCTAGAGTCACCAGTCTTCAGTAGACAACTACCCATCATGAAGTAAATAGATTGAAAATTAGTATCTTTCCCTGCATTCGAGCTAAACCCATCACTTGAGGAAAACAAGTTTACTTTTATAGATGCCCATTTCTGGTTCTTGCAAGCATAACTTCACTCATTCCTTTTTGAATAAGCTCAGGCCCTTATAGGAAGAGAAAGACTCTCAAAACAGGGAATTGGAATTATGCTGTTTACTAGGACATTTATAAATAGCGAGGTGCAGATGCATCTTTCAGGGAAAAAGGTATTATTGAGATCTGGTAAAGAATTGAACTGATAAAAGATTCCTAGCTGTGGAGTAGATAGAGATAGAGGAGGAGGGATCAAAACAAACAAACAAAACAAAAATAAAAACAAGGAGTGATCTCCAATTTGGTGTCTATACCAAGTTTGAAACCTATCTATTATTAGATTGTTGAGTGAATTTAGGCACAACAGTTACCATCTCGGAACCTGTTTCTTCATCTGGGAAATGGGGATTAAATTAAAATATTTCTAACAGACTTTCCCACTTTGGCTTTCTATGGATAGTATGAAATATAGAAAAGGGAAATTACCTGGAATTAGGATTTGTGGGTTTTGTTCCTGGCTCTGCCATTAATTTTGATTATTAACAATTGCTAAAATACTTTTGCATTCTGTGAGCTTTTGGTTTATCCATTTATAATATTAAGAATAGGGCTCAGGAGTCCTTTTAGAACACTCTTCTAATTTTAATAACGTGCTACCAATTAAAACATTAGATTATTAGAATAACAGAATTCTAGAGGCATTGCCAACAACAAAACCGGATAGCATGAATTGTATTTACCTATCTTAGAATTGATGTTTTAGTAGTACCTGGGCAATAGGGCTAACACGATCCCCAGCCACTCCAGAATGACTAATATCTCAGAATAGAGACATTCCCACTTAACTACACTCGTCGACATACAATGGCTTTCCTGCCCTTGTTTGCTTTGGCCCTAAAGCATATATGACAAATCATCCTTGTTGTAAGTCCAACCTGTTGTGACTATTAAAAAATTAAAAAATTAAAAGTAAGCTCCGTAAAATATAAAAATAACATTATTCAGTAATTTCCTACTCTCTGGATAAATCTCTCTAAAATAATTCAAAGTCAAGAATCTTGGAAAGAAATATTTTGGCACATTCATGTTCATTGTAGCATTATTCACCAAAAGGTAATAAATGGAACTTACTTTAAATGTTCCATAAATAAAGTTGTGATCCTTATACCACTAAGGGGGGGAAAAAAAAGATTTATGCAGCCAATAAAAAAGTGATCCTGTTCATAATGCTGGTTCCATATGGAAGAACCTCAAAAGGTATAAAAATCTTAATGAAGATTGGTGAATTCCGGAATAGATTTGTAGTTCACGATCAATTATCTGTTACAATTTGGCAGGATAACAATATGTGCCCTACATAGTAAGGAAATAAGACAACTATTCATGTTCCCCTTACAAAAATATATTTTTCTCTTACATCCTCTTCCACCTATTCTCTTCCTCGTCATCTTTCCCTTCCCCTCGCTTCTTCTCCTTCTAAAACTCCCACCTGCACCTCGCCCCACGTCCGCTTCATAACTTAGTGATTGAAAACCCAGGAGTATTACTCTATTCACTGTAGTCTACATTCTCACAACCCCTTTATTTTTTTATTTATTTACTTTATTTATTTATTTATTTTTTATTGACAGGGTCCTTGGTAAAGTTGCCAAGCCGTGTTGTCAAACAATTTGGAGATCTTTCCTGGCCTTGGCCTCTCAACGCCAGCTAGTTTATTGCATGTGTGCAACACCACAGTCCAGCTAAAGTTCTTATGCAAATATAAAAGACATTGGTTATTGTCTGTCTCCTGCAAGGCCAATCTAGCATTAAAGTATACTACTGATGGGTCATTATGTGACTGCATGTTTAAGGTCCTGAAATACATTGGCTTGATTTTTTAGTGAGGTTTCCCTCATGAGCTGTTTTTGCCGAAGAGCCTCTGTCCAAAGATTATAGATAAATAATACTAGTAACATTAGTGCCTAAACGACTGAGAAAAAAAACTTTCACACTGAACATCCACTATGAAAATAGACCCTCAGCATATCTCAGGAACACAAATTCGTATTATGAGCCCTAATTTACTATAAACTTCTGACATCCACCTATGATTATACTTGTCTCTCCCCACACACTATATTCACTAGACCCCCATTCAGTCCACCCCAAATCTGGATTTGATTAATGACTTCTTGTTTCCCATGTGTATTTTTCATATCTTCCAAGTATTCTTGGCGATTGCCCTGCACCTTTTCTAGGTGGTTCGTTTTTGTAAAAAAAAAAAAAAAAAAAAAAAAGAAAAAAAAAAATAAAAATAAAAAATGAAAAAAAAAAAAAAATCAAAAAAAAAAAAAAAAAAAAAAAAAAAAAAACAAAAAAAAAAATAAAAAAACAAAAAATTATATCAAATAAAAAAAAAAAAAAGAAAATAAAAAAAAAAGAAAAAAAAAAAAATCAAAAATAAATAAAAAAAAACACAAAACAGAAAAAAAAAGCAACAAATAAAAAAAAAAAATAAATAAAAGAAAAAACAATAAAAAAAACACAAAACAATAGAAACAAAAAAAAAAAAAGAAAACAAAAATAAATTAAAAAACACAAATAAAAAAAAAAAAAAAAAATAAAAAAAATAAAAAAAAAAAAAAAAAAAAAAAAAAAAAAAAGATAAAATTAAAAAAAAAAAGGAAAAAAAAAAGAAAAAAAAAAAAAAAAAAAAAAAAAAAAAAAAAAAAAAAAAAAAAAAAAACATAAAATAAAAAAAAAAAAAAAACAAAAAAAAAAAAAAAAAAAAAAGAAAAAAAAAAAAAAAAAATAAAAAAAAAAAACAAAATAAAAAAAAAAAAAAAAAAAAAAAAAAAAAAAAAATAAAAAATTAAAAAAAAAACAAAAAAAAATTGGAAATCCTGCTACTCACTTTCCATTTAGTAATCCATCTCAACTTCATGCCCCTAAGGTGAAAGTATGATTAAAATAAAACATTAAATTTATGTCACCCCTGACTTTCTCAGCTTAAGAGCCACCATTCATATGTCATCATTTCTCTAAAATAAAAGGGAAATGAATGAAGAAATACTAAAATATAATTTGTCTTTTGTATGACAATTAACATGATTGGTTCCCATGGTACAAAAATCCTCCCCAACATAAACAAAAAGTTCTAAAGGACCTGACTGGAACATTGCTTATAGTAAAGTATAAGTTTTATAAGCGTTATTTATATACACACCTCAACTTGCTTTCTTTATATTACCTCCAACAGTCAACAGTTGAAATTATTATTTTTTCTTTTTTTTTCCACATAACGAGTTGAAAGTTCTAAATGAGAGACACATCCATTTTTATACTAACATCCAAAAAATTATAAACTTAGATAAATATACCAAGCAAAATATGTATATTCGCAAAGACTATATGCTATCATAAACTATACAAAACTTTGAATGACAAGAAATTAAAAATCCTTACAAAAAATTTTTTTAAAAATGGAGATTTAGTTTCCCAAGTCAATGGGTAGAAAGAACTACAATATTGTTAAGATGTCATTGTTTCTCCAACTTTCTAGATTAAATTGAAATCCCAATTAGAATCCCAGTTTAAAGTCCAATATATGGATATCAGAAAAAAAGATCCAAATCTTTCTATTGGAAAAGGCAAACGGACAAAACAATGAACCCAGTTTTTTGAAGTGGAGGGGGGAGGGGAGGGAATATAGATTGTAGGACTAACCACTATCCTGTCTTCAATAGTTTTTTCGAATGAAGTCAGATACATAATTAAGACAAGCCAATTGATATAAATAAAAGAATAGAAAAGTAAATCAATTGTATCAAAATACAGAGATGCAGCAAGTTATACCCTACACCCCCAGGTTTGAGTGTGGGGCCCCCCCCCAAAATGTAATCTACATATCTTTGATGAAGGAAGTAAGACAATTTATTGGAAAAAAGAATTAGTAATTCCTTAACAAATCATGCCTGGACCAAACACAGTCACATGTACAATGCTAGAACTCAATTCGAACATCAATTACCAAAGACCTTATACATTTTACATAACCTGGAATCATATACCAAAATGTAAAACATACAACTCCAGGTGAACCTTTTTAGCAAGTAACATAATGATAGAACATCTAGGTGGATCTTGAGTTTGATAATGATTTGTTTTTAAGATAAAACTAAAAACACCAAAATGCAATCCATGAAAGAAAAATAATTAAGTTATACTGTTATTAAAAATATGAACATCGCTTTGGCAAAAGACAACTTCCATGATAATAAAGAGACAAGGCCATAGAGGTGGGAAGAAAATATTTGTACAACTTGAAGTAATCCAACACAGAGAACATATATCCAAAAACTAAATACAGAAACCTTAAAACTCACAAACTAAAACAAACAAAAAAAGAAAACAAATTCAATTAAAATCGGCAAAGGGTCCCTGATTAAATAATCTCACCAAAGAACAATAGTTTATAAAAGGTTTAATGTTGTATCTTTGGACCTCTGTATTTTTCCAGTTTTCCACATCTGCATCCAACCCGACTGCTGATTTCAAAATATTGTTAGGACTGCAAATGTTTTAGATATCATGTACAGAACAAACTATAGGAACTAAATTTCCTTTTAATCATACTCTCTTAACAATTTAATCCTAACAAACTAAGTTTATCTATTACACTGTTTACATTTATATTGTGTACTCATAGACGCAGGTAATTGAGAAGTAGATATAAAATGTGGTTGGAAAATATTTGCATCGGGTTAATGATTGGCAGAATATTATAATCATTTTTATGTAAGCAGACTTTAGGCAATCCCGATAATAATTATTTGTATCGGTATGGGAGGCCTAATAATAACCCCCCTGCAAGATAACAAGGCAATGGACTATATGTGAAATTGATGCACAATAAACACATAAAATTAGTTAATTACAAATTATATACATACAATAATATATCACTACTCCTTCTACTTAGAGTGACCCATGAAATTAAGAAAAAATACATACCACCAACACCACCAAATGTTCTGTCAATTGATGCAAAAACAGGTGGCAAGTACGTTCATACATTTCTGGTGAAAATTGCAAAATTGCTACAAGCTAATTTGGAATACAATAAGGCCAATAATTCTTAACAAAATTAAACAGTCTTTACCATTAATACAATCTGAATTGATCCTGAATTTATGGTCTGGTCAATAAACATGTTTTAATCAAACTTTGCCTTGTTTCAGCATCCAATTTATTAGGTTGTGTATGTTAATCACCTTAATGTCCTAGTTTAAAACTTTATCCCCGTCACACATAGTAGTACTTTGTGACATAATCTTCCTGTTTCTCATGCCTATATTGACAAACTACAACCACACCCAACACACCTACTGATGCATCTAGATAAAAAAGCATAGTAAGTCAAACAGCAGAGTCATCGTCAAATACATTTTTTACCCCCTACATCCTGTTGTTTCTTTTCTTAAAAATTAGAGCCAATTATACAACTCCTTCATGAATAGCCTAAGGAATAACGCCCCATAGATTTACTAAGACATACTCCCTCAAGTCCCATATTTAACCCCCCCTTCCATCGTGCCCCTTGCTAGACTCCAGACTTCCCAAAGGCCTCCCCATTGGCACCTTGTAAATCCTCTCATTGGATCCTATGACAGTAGCACAATGTATTCAGGGGATCATGTGCACTTTGGGTTTTACTTCCTCATTATGTCTCACTTGACACATAGACCGACAAACACGTAAAGCCACACATACACACAACCAAACCTTTCTGGTCAATGAGAACCTTTCTTTAGCAGGTGGCTATCTTGTCAAGAAATAAGCTAGATGTAGTTTCAAGACAAGTGATGCAAAAGGGAAGTACAAACACTAAGATTACTGTGCGAGGAACAATCTGGTTTATGAGTAAACACATTTAGGGCATTAGGAGATTTTAACCTAAGACAAAGGAGAATTCTGTTTTAAATGCTTATGCATGTAAATAGGGTTCCATGACCAAATATGGATAGCCATGATTTTTTCTGAATTATGGCTAGTTAGTAGGCGTTTATAGCTACTTTTCAAGGACAGAGGACCCTCAAGACCGAACTTAGAAAGAAACCAAAAGAATAAGGAAACAAACGTAAGTTCCTTAAGATTTCTTACCGCACCATGAAGTTGAAAACTGTATGTCTTATACAGAAACCTACATACTAATTATAACAGCTTTATTCAAATTTCCTAAATTTGGGAGCGACCAAGGATAACTCTTACCAAAAGTTAATGGATAAGCCCAAATGCTCCAAATATTAATGAAATAAAAGCATTATTCGTTAGTCATGAAAAAGAAAGCTCATAATCAAGATAACAAAAACATAAGGAAGAGGGAGATGAGATTCTTCACTCAGTGGTTACACAGCACTTGCCTAACACCTGAGGAGGCACGTGTGGTTGATCCTGCAGCACCCACATAATAAATAGAATAAATAAAATAAAAAGCACGGTGGGGCAATATACCAACTAAAAAATTTTTTTAAAAATGTATGAAAAGAACCATTAAATTGCATGTTATTAAGTGAAAGTAAATCAATATGAAAAAGTCGATCATTAGATGTTGTATGTTTCCAACAATAGAGGAAATTCCTGTAAAATGCAAAACTATAAAAACACTAAAATAAAACTATAAAAAAACACTAAAAAACTATAAAAACAACATCCGGTGGCACAAGCCTGTAATCCCACGAGCACTTGGGAGGCTTGGAGGCAAGGGAGGATCACGAGTTCAAAGCAAGCCTCAGAAATGGCGAGCACTTAACAATTCAGATGAGAACCCCTGTCTCTAATAAAAAAACAAAAAAAAACAGGGCTGGGATGGTGCCCAGATGTTCCAGTGCCCCCTGAAATTCAATCCTTGGTGAAAGAAAAAAAAAAAAAACACTAAAAAAATCAGGGGGAGAGAGAGGAAAGGAAAGGGATGAATAGGAGGTAGCACAGATAAACTTCTTCTGCATTTATACTGTAGATAGCAGATAAAATGATAATTACACATTTGTCCAAAACTTAGTAGAGACCAAATAAGAAAAAAGATGGAATAACCCTAATTTTGAGCGTATGGCATTTAGTTAATAATAAATGTATAGCATATCAATATTTAGTCAATCAAATATTAACAATGAAAAAATGTACCATGCTAATAGAAGATGTTTAATCACTAAGGAAAAACTGCCTGGGAGGCAATGACGAGGAAGTATAACATATAGACCGGGAAACTTTTATACAATTTCTTTGCTCTTTTAAAAAATTTAATTATTTTTTTTACAGTCCATGACAATGCATCAAGATTTACAGGACTCTACACATGCAAATCTTACTTAAACACGTTTAATGGAAGACCCCATAAATTCAGGAGTCATAAGGTAAAGCTAATGTTCCCTGTAACCGTTACATCCCCTTCCTCTACTCTTCTATTATTAGTAGAGATCCTCCATTGTTTCTTATTCCATTCTTCCTCCACCCCTGCTAAACTTCTCCAATATGATACATAAATTTTGAACCCTTATACGTTCTGAGTTCTGGCTTATTTCCCCTAGCATGATGTTTCCCCAATGCCATCTGGTTTTTACCAGCAAATGCCAAACTTCATTCTAGCTTTATGCTCTGCTCTAATTTTTATGGAAACCTAAAAAACACTCTCTAAAAATGAAGGTATAATCAATTTTAAAACACTCACGACCAATAGTTTAGTCTCTCATTATCTTATCTATAGAGATAAAACCATCTAAGAATCGTAAAGATAATCATGAAGATGCCTTCATCAAAAATGTAAAAACTCCTCTTTTGGTTTTCCTTCTCTAATCTTTGGGCCCTCCCAGACCCCTCAAGACTACAGACATATTTGGGGTGTCTGATAATTCCAGAGATTAGGCCATTGTGGGTTTCATAGTGACGTAGAAGTGTATTTGCTCATTCATGATTTATCTCTGTGGAGCCGTATGCTTTTTTACATATTCCATGTTTAATCTTTCAGATCTGTTTTTTGTGATTTCTTTCACTAAAATGTTTCTTCTTTGTGCCCTCCGACCAAACATCAGTCCACCAAGGAAATCACGTCCTCCAGGGATGCAACAGATAATTTAGCCCTGGTGTCCTTTTGGCACTAGCTTAAAATTAGTAGGCACAATGCAAATCCTTTTTTCAATTAAGCTGATTAACAAATTTATTCAACACATATTAAATATATCGGAATTAAAGGAATTTCACTATGAATATTTTTATAATACATAACAATGCACATATTTGTAGTGTCCATGCAAATGACTACGACCCTTCTAACTACTCCCCACGCTTGCATCGTCTGTGGACTCATCCCGCTGTCCCCTACCCCACTGCTTAGTAGTTTCTCTTCTACTTTTTGGGTCATCTTCTTTTTTTTTTATTTAATTCCACGTGAGAAAAAAAAAAAGTGCCAATATTTTGGGCCTTATTTTGCTTAACATGATGTTCATCCAGTTCCTTCGTCCATGTTACGCATAATCGACAAGAACTATCATTTCTTCTTTTTTTGTTGAAAAATACTCCCATTTGTGTGTGTGGTGTGTGTGTATTGTGTGTGTGTACCACAATATTTTTCATCCATTTTATCCATTGATGGGCTCCTAAAGCTGATTAAATAATCTATAGCTATTTAGAAAAGCACCAAAATAAATGTGAAGTTATACAGGTATCTTTTTTGTATGCTGGGATTTTTATTCTCTTTGGATACATCCCCCAGGAATGGCTATAGCTGGGAACAATAATGGCCAGTTATGTTGTTTAGATTTTTGGATGAATTCTCCCATTATTTATTTTAACATAGTTGACTGTACTAATTTGCCATTCCTAACCACTGATAAAAAAAAGTGTTCCTTTTTCCTCTACAATATTATTTCCATCCACATTTGTAAATTTTTCTGTTTTTTTTATAAATAAGGGTACATATCTAACAGAGGAAAGATGGATAATTCATTTGTTGGTTTTAGATTTTTCATTTATTTACCATAAATCTAATGATATTGAGCATCTTGTTTCATATAATTTCAATGCAGAGACTACACAACGTGAAATTACTAGAGGAAAGAACGTATTATTAATACATTAATCTATTTGGACAAAGAACAACAATTTTTCTGGGTTAAGGGTCTTATCAAAAAACCCAACAGAAAGCCAAAACTATGGAATTGAAAAAAAATCTGGCAACAGTAGAAGGCCGGTAATCCTACAGAAATGGTAAAAATCCTTGCCACTATTTCCTGCCTGACAGAGGAAGTAAATATTTTATAACATATAAAGTATTCCTTAATAAAATTAATACAACAGCAATAACAATCACCAACAAAGTAAATCCCAATTAAAAATGGACAAATGAGCTGTGTTCGTGTGGGCACCACTTGTAATCCCATTTAGCTTCACGGAGGCTGAGACAGGAGGATCAATGAATTTCACAGCCAGCCTTCCAGACAAAAGAAAGGTGCTTACAGCAACTACAGTGAGATTCTTTTTCTAAATAAAATAACAAACTAGGGCTTAGGATGTGGCTTCAGTGGTTTAGTGTGCCCACCCTACGAGTTCAATCCGCCAGTACCCCTTTCCCCGCCAAAATGGGAAAATTATCTGAAGCAGACTTATTATCAAAATTACAAATTAGAATCACTCTGGAAATGTTTAAGAGATTTATTTTTCCTGTGATAATTTATTTTGTATGCCAACTCTGGCCTCCATTCACAAACTCAGAAATACTGAAGCTGACCTGGGATTTTCTTGCTCTTTTTTGCAATTTGGTTTTATATTTGGATCAAAGGTGTATTTAACCTGGTGGTGTGAGTGTGTGTGTGAGTGTGTGTGTGTGTATGTGTGTGCGCGTGCGGGAGCTGCTGCGAGCAATTTGTGTGTTTTTCAGCTTCTCCAAGGAGGATCGGCGGACAAAGGCTTCAACTGGAATGAAATACATGAGATATTTGCCCCAAAGGATTCTGTAATTTTAACCGTAGGAATCGGCATACTACTGTGTGTGATCCCTAGGGTAATCTCCATCATTTCTCTGAGTTTTCATTTTGTCCTTTTTAAAAAAAATGAGCTAATATTGCTTTTAAAATTCAGTTTCTATGAAGGTGAAATAAAGCATATCACGAAAAAGACCTGGTCCATAGTAGAGACCTGAAACCATCATGAAGTTTTTGGTGCATTATAGGTATTTAATAAACAATTGCCACACTGACTAACTGCCTAACTTGAAGCAAATAATCCAGAAAAGTATCTTTTCTCATCTTCTTTGCAAGGAGGTATAATGGAAGCAGTGCTTAGAAATATAACACACTGGTGGATATGGATTTACATGACCAAACATTGTGCTGCAAAGTACTAGTATATTTTCCTAATAAAGTTATTTTGACTGCTTGGAGCTTCAAATTATTTATAAAAGAATACCGACCTTTCAGTCTCACTGGATATATGAAAGGCAAGAAAGAAACAGAAGAAAATTTGGCACTTAAATAAATATTGAGTGAATATATTTTTGAAATGAATGATTGGATTGATGAATAATATCAAGTTTCTAGAAATATTCAACTATAGTAGGAGGTTCAATTACTGATTATGGATGATAACACTACTGATTCATCACTCAAAAAAAATCTCTTGCAATATGCCTGCACATTATTTTGGTAAATAGTGATGTTTCTTTGTGTCTATGAAAAAATAATTTTTTAAATGTGATGTAAAAAAACAAATTTTTAAGTGAGAAGGATTTTATTATGAAGACACTTGACAAAGACAGGAAGAAAACAGAAACCCATTTGCATTAGACCTGGAGGAAAAGTATGGTAATCAACAAATGCCAAGCAGTTGTTCATCAGATCTTAAGTAATTGATAACAATAAGAGAGACCATAGTACCTAGTTAGAACCACAGGCCAGGATGTGCTTTTTTTTGTTTTTGTTGTATTCTTTGATTTCCTACTACTGCTACTGAAGTTCCCCTTCACTTTATATCTTAAATAGAAAGCTTCCTAGGGATTGGGGATGTAGCATCAATGGTAGAGCAATGTGTTTACCATGCCCAAGGCACTTAGGTTCAGTCCTTATCACCAAAAAAAAATCAAATCAAATAAAATAAATAAACAGGTCCCCAAAGATAAAATCAGTTCAATCTGATTAGTCTCCATCCAGTATATAATGTTGCCCTATGTGGACAAGGTATTATGCCCACCACTTGTGGTAATTAGCTCTCCCAATAATAGCTTTGGATCATCTACAGAATTCATCAATCAACGGTGCCAAAGTTACAGGAATGGTGCCCAGAATCCAAGCAGAGAATTAAAAAAGGGAGCCCTTGGAAGATTTTGTTTGGTTTGTGTATCCCCTATATCTTACATTAAATGCCATGGTACTACAATAATAACATACATATTTGTAAATTTTATTATACATTTTAAATACTTTATTTTTTTTCCTAAGAATTCCTAGCATGTATTTTAAATTCTCCAAGAAGAAATAAAATAACACCAAACAACTTTAAAAGATAAAATTTGTTTTGCAATCTCTGGTAATTTAATTCTTGCTATGAGAATTAATGTTTAATATGTATTTTATGGTTGCACATGTGGTATCCACCATAATCTCATGAATGAGACAAAATGCAAAATTGGTCAGAGGTGATATGAATATATATCAATGAGAGCCTTAACCTAAGAGTGGATTAATCTACCTCATGGATTAACTGGTGGGTAACGTTTAGGCAGGTAAGGTGGCTGGAAGAAATTAAATTACTGAGGTGTGCCTTTGAGGTTGTAACTATTGTTTTAAAACAATTTTTAAAGTAAAAACAAAAATGTGTTCAAGAAATCTTAAAAAGTACTTAATAAACCATTAGCAACATGAAGCAGGTTGATAAAATAGCATTTGAAGAGAAAACAAAGTGTTAATTAGAAGGAGAAAAACTATCAGTTTCTAGCTTTAGCATCTTAGCTATGGATTCTTCTGCTTTGTTTGGTGCTACCCAGCCCTGTTTCAATGCCTGTGGACCTACTTTTTCCTAGATGAATTCCCTTTGTGTAAAGGCAAAGTTCTAATTTTTCAGTCATGCTTTGGTCCTATTCTTTTTGCAGAAATGAAAATAATATTCACCTGTTTATAAACCTCATCAGTTTGACTCAGTTTTCTGGTTCCCCCCAAGTAGACAACCTATACATTCAGATTGTGCTTTACCATTATTTTTCAGTTTTTAGCTGTTTTTTTTTTGTCTTACTGTATGTCCTGTGATATCATAATCTATTTTTCCCTCTCCTTCCTCCTTAACACTAATGCCCTAATTGTATCTAAAAGAAACCCATTATCACTGTGTGAATGACAAAATAACATTTCCTAATTCATCAGTCCAATTTTCTCATGCAGTCAGCCACTATTTGGTAGTAAAGCTAACATCAGGGAGGGGGAGGGGGGGGGGGGAAGATAAAAATCACATCCACATATTCAAATATATTCATATAATTCATAACAATATTCTATTAGCAAGAGCCATCTTCTTTCTGTGGCTAGAGCTCAGTTTATTAACAAATTACATTTACATGAAGGACATATAAGTAGTGATCACACCACTATACCAAAAAGTCAGTCACAGAAAGTAGACCAAGGAGCATACACAGCAGCAATCAACCTGCTGAAATTATCATTATATCCCCTGTGTGACTAGCAACATGCTAACCTCTTTATCACTGCAGTTTACCTCTTCATCTTGAAAATGGAGTAGTCTTTTGCCAAGCTTGAGAAAACAGATTTCGTATTGTGACAAACATGGTTTGGTCCTTAAGCTGGACTTAAATATATGTGTGAAATGAAGAAAATCATGACACTTCTCTAAACTAAGATGATAAGATACATTATCAACACATGTAAAAGCTTGGTGGTACTGGCAAGCTACAAATATAGAAAAAACACATAAATGGCAGCTCTTCTTTGTTACTACCTTCTTCATAGTGTCACAATAAAAAGAGAGAATTGTATAAAAACTCTTGATACCCTGTGAGTCCTCAATGTCTCTGTATAGTTAATAATTTTCACCAAGTTATGATTCCTGGCAGAACCTGAATATGTGAGCCCTAACCAACCATTTATGGCTGAATGCTGAACTGTTAGAGTTGGAGAAAGAGGGCTTGAGACCTTCCCATGACCTATGGCTGCAGATTTATTTCCTTAAATCTGAATGATAATCCTGTAAAAAATTTGTATGAGAAAGTCTATCAGAAAAACTTACTGAATCAATGCCAATGTTCACTCTGGACAGCCTGCTAAACAGTCCCTTTATATCGTGTTTGAAATCCCAAGTGACAACAAAGAACACATATCAAGACACATTGCTCTTTTGCTGTTTACAACAACTTCCAACAACAGTGAAAAGCACTATATAGAACAGCATTATAGAACAAAGCAGAGATTTCTGTTTCCTCAGGGAATAAAAAATGTTATTCAGTTAATTACACAAATATCCTGATAGCATTCCTCACTGTATTGAGGTAACAGATACATAGGATTTTTGTTTCTACCTAGTCCAATTATTTTTTATGTCAGTGCAACCCTAAGTTTTGACAACAATTCATGATGCTTTCATTTAATGTGCCCCATGAGAATGGGCAGGAAGCAGAACACTGGACAGGAGTCTTCTGTTTTCCTTCCCAGCTTCTTGCTTTCTTACTGCATTGGGAGGGTAGAGGAGCAACATCAAAAAAAGTGAAATAAGAAGTTGGTGTAATTCAGGAGTCTCAAAGGTCTCTTTCTCAGAGAAGGCCAAGTAGGTCTATAATAAGCAAATGAGATTCTCATTCTTCCTACATGTGGAAAATATTCTGATTTTATTCACCTCAAGGACACTATTTAGCAATCAAAAGTATACGCTTGAAAATAGAGAAAGTAATTGGCTTAGTAAATATTACTCAATTTATTGAAACAATGAACCAGAATTTATATAACAAAGAAAAGAACTAGCGCTACAACTTGCTGTCTGTGTGAGTTTGGCAAACCTATTTCTGGCCCACTTTACTCATCTGTCAAAATGTGGGCAATAATAACCACACACATTCATCACACATACACATACACCTCCCTTCCAACTCCATTCTCACACTAATTTAAATGAAGATGCTCTAAACTCATGAATGGAAACATATAAGTGAAAAAGTGAATAGAAGTTTTATTAGAAAGTCCATAAGCATATTCATGACGCTTGTCATTTTTTTTCAAAGGATTTCATGTTAATGATAAAACTGACAGAAATATCAGTGGCCGCCTATACTAGCCAGAGGATTAAGAGAGGTGAACTATCGAGTGCAGGAGATTCAGTTATTGGTTATGATTGGTGATGCTTGGAGATAAGGACAGATTTTCCAGATGTATATTGTTCTCTCGCATTTAAGTTTCCGTCCAATGGTCCAATATGTCTCACACTGAAGAAGTTTTAAAAAGTCTACTCTGTTTAGAGTCACACAGAGAAAGATATGGAAGAAAGAGGGGGTGGGGGGAGAGGGAGAAGGAGAGAAAAACAGAGAAAGAGGAGAGAGGAAAATAGACAAGTTCAGAGATAAGAGGGCAAACAGGACAGCTGTAACTGGGGAGGAATCCTAGGATCCAACTTTGATCTTTAAAAAATCTAAGTGTATCTTGAAATGAGTTAAATACAGTGAACTCCCCCAAAATTTGTTTAATAATAGAACTGTAATATGCCAGTTACCTGATTATTAGTTTTACCCTGAGGTTTCAGTTTCTTCAGGGTCAAATCAGTAGCATCACCTACTTGCAGTATAGCACCTAATATATGGCCTTCCCATCTCATTCTTGGCCTCTGCTAATAGTGTCCCAAGACTTCCTTCCTTGCAAAGACTAGTAATGGTAGTTTGCACTTTTAGTCCTTTACCATCCGTCATAAAAACCTAGTGAATGGGATGAACTGCTGCTGCCTCCTGGGCATTGGTAGCATAACAGTCATTTTTGTGCAATTCATTATTGAATCATAGGCCAAAGCAGCCTCCTGCCAAGTATTTTCTTGCCCTTGAGAAAAATCTCTTAACTGACATTTTCCTGTCCTTTGAATTTTCTGCAGTAATTCAAAACATGATTTCAATCATTCTGCATCAGTAAACCAAAGACCACGGGCAACCTTCTCTTCAACTTCTCTCTTCATCTCATTTACGACTGTTTATTATAGGGAAATGAAGTAGAATCCACTGCTCCCTATTACGGAACTGGTGCCTCAGGCTGTGTGGGGGGAGTACTGGCACCAAGTCCAACCATTATTTCTTTGAGCACCTTGAATACTGTCTGCTGCCTGAAACATCCACACAATCCTTTCAAAAACCTCTGTAAATGCCTGACTTCGAACAGAATTCTAAGCATTAAGCAATATTCACGATTGCATTTAAAATATATTTAGATGGATGATGGAACTTTATTTCATATCATTTATTTATATGCATTGCTGAGAATCAAACCCTGTCTCACACATGCTAAGCAAGCACTCTACCACCTGAGCCACAACTCTATCCCACAATTGCATTTTAATAGCATTGATATGAAAAATCCTATAGAATGTTTGCCTGACATGATGACTTGACTGTTCCTGAATTTTCAGGGCAGCATGGTGCAGAGAGAAGAACATTGATTTATGCGACAAAGACTAAAGAACTAATCCTGGCACAGCTGCTGAGTGTTTGTATAACACTGGGAAAATCCCTTAACCTCTCAGGACCTCAGATTTCTGTACTATTAAACTGGGACATCAATTCTGCTCCACCCACTCAAGAGGTGGATGTTTTTGAGCTTTAAATTGAGACTGAACTCTTGCTAATTGAGTTTACAGCCATCTTAAGCCTTTCTATCTTTAATGGCTTATCAAACTCACTCATTCATGCCTTTGCTCAAATATCACCTCCTCAGAGACATGCTGGACCACCCAGGCTAAAATAGTACTATCACCCTCCATCTTTACTATATCCTTCACCCTGTTAATTTCTCTTCACAAACCTAAACCCAAAAGGTATATTGTATTTTTTTTAATGTCAGATTCCATGGTGCATTCTCACTAAAATGTGAGTTCTCCTAGGGTTAAGGGAATATTTTGTTTATAACCCTATCCCCCAGACCTATTAGCTGTAGACTTTCAACTAATATAAGATTGAAAGAATTTGTGAATGCAGCACCTTGTGTCTTCAACTGAAAGAGACACTCTTCTCAATGGAATCTTATAATATGTACACATAATCTTTTCTTACAGTAGCTTCAAGCTTTTTTGCCTTATAGTTATGTTTATTACATAATAGTAACTCCTTACTTGGTGGAACACCTGATTTCTCATCTGTGAAAACTTTCCTATATTTATTTCTTAATCATCATCGCTACTTTCAGATATGTAAAATACCAAACTAGCTACTAATTCACTGAACATATCCTACACTTCAAATCATTATGTTTAGGTTTTAAACCCATTGCTGCATGTTATCCTTGAAGTAGTTCTATAAGGTATGTTTTCTGTATTGCAATTCATAGATGAGATCCCCATATATTGATAAATGGAATAGCTGGAATGTTGCACCCAAATGTGTCTGATTCCAAAATTTCATGAATTTTAAACACTCCACTATTATCAAAAATTGGTTACTCAATTTTTATAGATATGGAAAATGAGACTCAAGAAAGTAAGTGACTCTTTGAGTCAAAGTCTAGAGTCAGACAAGCCTAGTTCAGTAAGAAGCCATAAAGTATCACTGGACTTTATGCCCTTCGAAAAAAGGGATGGTTGCTTAATATTTGGATGTCCACTCCCTAAACATAGCCCTAGGATGTAGTAGGCACTAATACATATTTTGTGAATTGGTGAGCACAAGGAATGACTTATGCATATATAGGGTTATAAAACTCACTCATGTGAGGGAAGGATGGGATGGGGTTCAGTAGCTGGGTCGGCATGAGCTCATGTGAATGGAGCACATACAGATATGGAGACATATATAACAAATACAAATCATACAAAGAGGGCTTGAGTCAAATCTAGAAAATTGGCATAGATGACAATGAGGCAGGGGAAGGAAAGAAGAATCATTTCCAAAGCTAGAACATGGATGGGGTACAAGGGAGTGAGAAATACAAGATGACAAGAATTGGGACACATAGGGGAGATTTCAGATTAAACACAAAATGAGGATTGCTGCTAAGGTAGGACATTGTTTAAATATTCTGACATCTGTGAATGCATATGGTTTCCATAAAAGCTGAGATATTATAAATAGTTAGATTTTTCATTGTATTTGCTTATTAATTTATTCAACCTATAAAATACCAGTCATTATAGTGAAATCTGGGGATATATAACTATGTTTGGTGTCCACCACTTGAGATTATAGTAGGATATGATAGACATGTAAATTAGAATTTAGGTGGTTTACCTTCCATAGTATAAAATTGTCATTGTGTACAGGTACCACAGAAGTGGAAAAATCAATTGTAGTAGAATGGTAAAGAAAAGCGGCAGGGTAGGGGTGGGAAGCAGGGTAGAGTGTCCAGAGTTTGATATGTAAGTTTGACCTGCAGAATGCAGGACATGGCAGGTGACTCTAGGAATTCTCCATTTGGGACACCAAAACATTATCAGCACCTTAAGGTTCTAAACAACTGCCAGCTACTTAGGCATTTTGCAGTGGTCCATTCTTTGACTCTGTGGAACACAAACGGATCCTAAACTCCTGCTGGTAACTTAGAGGCTGTGGAAATAGGAAAAGAGATCTTGCCATATTTTACCCCTGAATAAATAAAAGACATGGTTTTTCAGATGTCCTCAGCCCATAGACAGCTGGTTTCTGTTTCCTTGGCCTTGAATGAGGCAGAAACATCATGACAGACGAGTGTCAGGGAAAGGAGAGCTCACATGAGATTAGGCAGCCTAGAGCCTAGATATTTAGAAAAGATCCTAGAAGATAATTTCAATTATTGAACAACACACAAATAGAAAACCAGTAGAATATACCCAAATACTTATTTCCTCAGGGTGACTCTTAAGATATCTGCAAGGGGGACTACTTGTTATTCTCAGTAAAGCCTTAGATTTATAATTGAGCTTTCGTAAAGATTAAAAAAAAAAAAAAACAGAAGATAAAATATCCCTCTATGTAAATGACACTTTTGAAACTGCAGAATGATTATAATTTTTCAATTGACTAAGGAAGTCAGCAATATTAAACAAATCTAACCCTGTTCTTATCCTGCTTAAATTGTAATGTAAGGAGTTTTTCAATGATCTGATCAGTAGGGCTTCACTCAGTTTCTTTGAGTTGTATTTGCTTTCTCTTGGATGTCTCTGGGTGAAAGATTATATGGAGGATAGAGTTCAGATAGGATGTGAGAAAGTTTTTTTTTCTAATTATTAATTGCAATTTAAGAGGAAATTATTTGCTTTGAGCGACATGCACTCTAACTCTGGAAAGTACTGAGAAGAAGACCATACTCTAATAGTCACATATGAAACAAGGAGATATACCGAAAATTTTATCTTAAAGCCTTTTTCATTCAAAATCCTATACTCCATGATCTATGAGTTATAAACATAATTAGTGGGGGAGGTGAGGGGGGAAAATCTTTTCTGCAATACTGCTCTCTAAAATTGACCTCTATGCAGCTCTCTCACGGCTGTGCATGTTTCATGAAAGCTGCATTTGTTCATTAAAATATTTGACTTTTCAAATGGCATTGAGTCAGAAGAGTAGGCAAACATTTGATCTTTGGATGAGAGAAAGTTTAGATTGAAGTAAACATAGTTAGTTGGCTTCCATCCTCAGTACTATTTAATCTCTGCAAGCTAGGTTTTTGTGCAGTGTGAGAGCGTTTGGGATCATACGTTTCCATTTTCTACATACAAATTTCCAGGTTTACCGCACCATTTATGAAATAAAGGCTATATTTTTTTACATAATGCTTTTGGCACCTATGGCTAGTACCAGATAAATGTATTCATGTGGGGTTGTCTCTGTGTCTTCTGTACTATGCATTGATTTTTATGCTTGTTTTTGTGCCATAAACCATGCTGTTTTTGTTACTATTTCTCTGTAGTATATTTTGAGGCCCTGTGTTGTGATGCCCCTCCAGGAAGTGCTCTTCTTTCTTAGGATTGCTTTGACTATTTTTGCATCTTTTATTATCCAAAACGAATTTTAGACTATTTTTTCTTGTTCTGTGGAGAATGGCATTGGTATTTTGGACAGGCGTTTGCATTGTAATTTCTGTATATAAACACCTTTGGTTTTCTATTGTCCATTTATATTATATTGTCCATTTGAACAATATTTAATCCAAGAACATGGGACTCTTTTGATCTTCTCAGTTCTTCTCAATTTCTTTCTTCAGTGTTCTACAGTTTTCATTGTAGAATTGTTTCACATCTTATTAGTTCTGTTCCAAAGCCTAATTTTATTTTTTTTGAGATATTATAATTGAGAATCTCTTTCAACAGATAATCATTGGATTGAGTACAAGGAATATGATTGATTCATGTATTTGAATCATGTTTCTTGCTACTTTACTAAAATTCATTTATTAGCTCTAGAATCTTTGGTAGAATTTTTGGGTCTTCTGAATATTGGACCTGCAGTCATCAGATAATTTTACCTATTTTTTTTCATATTGCTATTCATTCATTCACTTCTCTTAACTGATTTGTTCATGCCTTAGAGTTTTAAAGGCACTATGTTGAATAGGAGTGGTGAGGGGAGTGGGCATCTCTTATCTTGTTTCTATTTTTTAGAGGACAATGCTTCAATTTTTCCCAATTAGTATGATTATTGGCCTTGTGTTTGTCATATATAGCCTTTTACATGTTGAGGTAAGTTCCCTATCATCCACAAATTGTCTAGTGTTTTAAACTCGGAATTAGTGGGCTGTTATTTAGTCAAATGCCTTTTCTGTATTTATTGGGATAATTCACGTGATCCTTGCTTTAACTCCTATTTATGTGGGCATCGGTATTTTGATTTCAAAATGTTTAAACCATCCTTACTTAATACCTTGGGATGAACCACTGGATCATGGTGCACTATTTTGGTTCTTTTTGAAACAAAGAAAAAAGAAGGTTATCGACTCCTGTTCCCAGAGGCTGTGATTCACCCCATCAAGGGGAACAGAGCATTTTTGAAGGAGTGATTTAAAGGGCTACATTCAAGGTGTACCCTTGATGTGAGTCATAATTCACATATGAGTTTAGGAAGTTTTCTTAGATCTTCAGGGCACCATCCCTAATATTGAATTATTGTCATTCCTGTGGTGGGGTGTGTGCTCAAGAAACAATAATACGGGATGGGGAAGAAGTGTATTTATGTCTCCTGAGATTGGTTCGAGAGGAGAATTAGGGAGCAGAAAAAAAAGTGTCCACATAAAAATAAAGTCTCACAATGGCTGAGCCATGAGTGGACCATGTTTATTGCTCAGTCAATTTCTACCTTCCATTTTTTCTTTTCTTTTTTAATATAGTTTGCGATTTTAATAAACTTTTTATTCAGTTTCTTTTTTATAGTTTTAAAAAAATGTTTAATTTTTTTAATAGCAACCTTACTGGAACAACACAAAAGACTGCCAACATTAAAATATATTACTTGCAATGTTGGGCAACTCAGGAAAGAAAAGTTATAATTAATGGTTGGCATTGTATTTATGAATGAAGATGGCTATAAATTACCATTTAGTTGCCATCCAATAAGTAATTTACTTGTTAAAAAAGCACAAATGTGGCATTGTCCAGGATAATTTATCAGGTTTATTTACAATTTTATGAAGCTGATCTGCTGAAAAATTGTTCACTGAAACATTATTGATTTGCATTAGTGCTTTACATCCCGATTTATATTAATAAATTCACACTCGTGGGCTGGGATTGTGGACTCCAGGCGGTTTTTTTTTTTTTTTTCTTTTTTTTTTTAAAGGGGGGGGATTAGAGACACTGACCTAGCACGTGAACGGCCTGGATTCGTTCTCAGCTCCATGTAAAATTAAAAAAAACACATTGTATACAACTAAAGCAAAATAAATAAATATTTTTTTAAAAAATTCACACACGAATGAAATAGGAAAAATGGCCATACACCTGATTTCTGTACCCTATTTTTCCACTTGCCAACCCATATTGTTAGGTAACTTTTGGACCTCATTGAGGGGGAGGGGAATCTTATGTTCGAAATACCAATTTCAGGTAGAAGAGAAAAAAAAATCTGGAGTGAAATGTTTCCCATTCATAGTGAATTACATAAGCACGTTTCTCCTCATTTGTGGTGTGCTTCTTGGGTGTTCTGTTTTTGGCATAATTGTTACAGTTTGGCATGTATAGCACACAGGTTGTATTTTCATAAAGGCGAACTAGATAGGCCTCACTTGCCCTCCTGCAATGCACTAAATAGCTGCGCTCTGGAAGTGCAGATCTTTTTGAATTCATGAGGCAATATTCTCGCTCCAGGGCTGGAAAGGGGAGTTTGTGATTCAGAAATTGCAGTGGACTTCTGATACAACGTCCATTGTCTTTTTTTTTATATTTATTATTTAATTTAATTTGTTATATCATGTTTTAGAGCTTTGCAACTCCTTTCATATTACATTATAAGTGCACACAGTTTCTCAATGTCAATTGGTTTTACCAAAAGTATTTTTCATACCACTTGAAGTTTTTTACAGGCACTTAGTTATTGATGTCAAAAAATCCTTCTGCCATTGTTTTATCCACTTGCCCCTTTTTCCCTCCCTCACCTTTTTTCTTTTTAAACATCTCCTTCATTCCTCTCATCCCCCCTCCCTTGCCACTATAATTCCGTATCATCCTAAAAAGAATTAATCGACCTTTGGTTTTCCTGGGAATTGGCTGACTTCACTTAGCATTATTTTCTCCAACTCCATCCATTTACCTGCAAAGTCATAGATATTATTCTCTCTTTGTGCTGAGTATGGTTCCATTGAGTATATATACCAAAGTTTCCCCTTATCATTTCTCTATTGAATGGGTATCGGGTTGTTTCCACAATCTACTTATTGTGACTTGTGCTGCTAGAACATTGAAGTGTGGCTGTGTCCCCGTAGTAACCTATTTTTAAGTCCCTTAGGTATAACCGAGGAGTGGGATAGCCTGGTTAAATGGTGGTTTCATTCCAAGTTTTCCCTAGGAATCTCAGACTGCTTTCCAAATTTGGGCTTCAACCAATTGTTGCAGCCACCACCAAGCACTGAAAGATGTGCCCTTTTCCCCACATCCTTGGCCAGCAGTTTATTTTGTTTTGTGTTATGGATAGCTGCCATTCTGGGACTGGAGTTGCTGCCTGAAGCGGAAGTTTTGCTTGAGCAGTGAATCCACAGGAAAATTCGGAGGCAGTAATGAAAATGAAAAAAGGTCTTTTATTCTTCTTCTCTCTCCAGCTCCAGCAATCACTCCAAATGCTCTAACTCCAACCACCACCTTCTTCTTCCCACACACACTAACGAACCTACACCCAGTTTTTATATACATATAGCTTTAACAAGGACACGTGCATACAGCTCAAGCTTACAGTGCTCCACGCAGTTTCACGGGCATACAAAGATTCTTTGAATAATGTATTAAATGATCAGGTGGAAACTAAACATCTTTTATGGGCTCTCAGCTAACCGCAATCTTTAGCTAATCTCCTTGATTATATGGCTCCTTCATTTCCCCCTTTTAGTTTAAAAGAGGGATGTTCTAGGACGTCCAATAGTGCAACAAAAGCACATTCTTACCCGCATGGGAGTCTAGGCGTCCTGACTCCTGCTTAGGTTGACATGCCGGCCACATAGACTGTCCCGTTGCGACTGGCCGTGTCTTAGTTATGTCCCCTTCTGGGGACCTTACCCGTCATAGGCTGAACCAGCCATCCAATAGAACCCTCAGGATCGACTGTGTGGTTGACTAACAGCCGTCAATTTTTTTAGGAGAATGCTGCGGTTAAGGCGGTAAGCCTACTTCTGACGAGCCAAGTTTCCATATCGTCATCAAGTTCTTTAAGCGAATCAGCTGCCCTTAGTTTTCATCAAGTAACGCACTGAGTTCTCTTAGACAAATACCCGCAAGCATTGTCCGCGTAATTTCCCAAAATAATGGAAAATCAAAAATGTCCATAAGTTAAAACACATAATA
>JAKELJ010000106.1:57140-87100 GCA_025594165.1 Tamias sibiricus | reverse complement strand
AATCCACCATCACGAGTTTCTTGTTTAGAGCCTATTGGATGTTTTACCCTGATTAGGTAAATTTCACTGAAAACGCCTGTAGTTTAATTCCTCAATGGTTAATGCTAGAACTTTGGAAATGCAGAAAAGCACTTCAGATAACAAGAGCACACTGTGCTTCTTTCCTGGTTCAAGTATCTCAATGCTGAATCACTAGGTAGCAAAAGAGTTTCAAACTCACAGAAAAGCGTTTTTAGCGAACTGAAATAATTCCATGTTTCTTAGCTTGTGGGTACTAGGTTTCTTTTGTGTATTTCAATGAAACTCTGACAAAATGATTCTCTCTTGTGCCCCTCATGGCTCCCCAAATTTGGTCAATCCACCATCACGGGTTTTTTGTTTAGAGCCTATTGGATGTTTACCCTGATTAGGCCAATTTCACTGAAAACGCCTGTAGTTTAATTCCTCAATGGTTAATGCTAGAACTTTGAAAATGCAGAAAAGCACTTCAGATCACAAGAGCACACTGTGCTTCTGTCCTGGTTCAAGTATCTCAAAGCTGAATCACTAGGTAACAAAAGAGTTTCAAACTCACAGAAAAGCGTTTTATCCAACTGGAAATAATTCCATGTTTCTTAGCTTGTCGGTACTAGGTTTCTTTGTGTATTTCATTGAAACTCTGACAAAATGATTCTCTCTTGAGCCCCTAATGGCTCCCCAAATTTGGTCATCTCACCATCACGGGTTTTTTGTTTAGAGCCTATTGGATGTTTACCCTGATTAGGCGAATTTCACTGAAAACCCCTCAGTTTAATTCCTCAATGGTTAATGCTAGAACTTTGGAAATGCAGAAAAGCACTTCAGATCACAAGAGCACACTGTGCTTCTGTCCTGGTTCAAGTATCTCAAAGCTGAATCACTAGGTAGCAAAAGAGTTTCAAACTCACAGAAAAGCGATTTAGCCAACTGGAAATAATTCCATGTTTCTTAACTTCTGGGCACTAGGTTTCTTTGTGTATTTCAATGAAACTCTGAAAAAATGATTCTCTCTCATGTGCCCCTCATGGCTCCCCAAATTTTTGGTCATCCCACCATCAAGGGTGTTTTTTTTTACAGTCTATTGGATGTTTAACCTGATTAGGCGAAAATGCCTGAAAACGCCTGTGAGATTAATTCCTAAATGGTTAATGCTAGAACTTTCAAAACGCAGAACAACACTTTAGTTCACAAGAGCACACTGTGCTTCTCTCCTGGTTCAAGTATCTCAAAGCTGAATCACTAGGTAAGCAAAAGAGTTTTCAAACTCACAGAAAAGCGTTTTAGCCAACTGGAAATAATTCCATGTTTCTTAGTTTGTCGGTACTAGGTTTTTCTTTGTGTATTTCATTGAAACTCTGACAAAATGATTCTCTCTTATGCCCCTCATGGCTCCCTAAAATTTGGTCAATCCACCATCACGTGTTTTTTGTTTTAGAGCCTATTGGATGTTTACCCTGATTAGGCGAATTTCACTGAAAACGCCTGTAGTTTGATTCCTCAATGGTTAATGCTAGAACTTTGGAAATGCAGAAAAGCACTTCCGATCACAAGAGCACACTGTGCTTCTGTCCTGGTTCAAGTATCTCAAAGCTGAATCACTAGGTAGCAAAAGAGTTTCAAACTCAGAGAAAAGCGTTTTAGCTCACCGGAAATAATTCCGTGTTTCTTAGCTTCTGGGCACTAGGTTTCTTTGTGTATTTCAATGAAACTCTGAAGAAATGATTCTCCCATGTGCCCCTCAAGGTTCCTCAAGTTTGGTCATCCCACCATCAAGGGTGTTTTGTTTACACTCTATTGGATGTTAACCCTAATTAGGCGAAAATGCCTGAAAACGCCTCTGAGTTTAATTCTTAAATGGTTAATGCTAGAACATTAAAAACACAGAACAACACTTTAGTTCACAAGAGCACAGTGAGCTTCTCTCCTGGTTCAAGTATCTCAAAGCTGAATCACTAGGTAGCAAAAGAGTTTCAAACTCACAGAGAAGCGTTTTAGCGAACTGGAAATAATTCCATGTTTCTTAGCTTCTGGCACTAGGTTTCTTTGTGTATTTCAATGAAACTCTGAAGAAATGATTCTCCCATGTGCCCCTCAAGGTTCCTCAAGTTTGGTCATCCCACCATCAAGGGTGTTTTGTTTACAGTCTATTGGATGTTTACCCTAATTAGGCGAAAATGCCTGAAAACGCCTCTGAGTTTAATTCTTAAATGGTTAATGCTAGAACATTAAAAAAACAGAACAACACTTTAGTTCACAAGAGCACAGTGAGCTTATGTCCTGGTTCAAGTATCTCAAAGCTGAATCACTAGGTAGCAAAAGAGTTTCAAACTCACAGAGAAGCGTTTTAGCGAACTGGAAATAATTCCATGTTTCTTAGCTTCTGGGCACTAGGTTTCTTTGTGTATTTCAATGAAACTCTGAAGAAATGATTCTCCCATGTGCCCCTCAAGGTTCCTCAAGTTTGGTCATCCCACCATCAAGGGTGTTTTGTTTACAGTCTATTGGATATTTACCCTAATTAGGCGAAAATGCCTGAAAACGCCTCTGAGTTTAATTCTTAAATGGTTAATGCTAGAACATTAAAAACACAGAACAACACTTTAGTTCACAAGAGCACAGTGAGCTTATGTCCTGGTTCAAGTATCTCAAAGCTGAATCACTAGGTAGCAAAAGAGTTTCAAACTCACAGAGAAGCGTTTTTAGCGAACTGGAAATAATTCCATGTTTCTTAGCTTCTGGGCACTAGGTTTCTTTGTGTATTTCAATGAAACTCTGAAGAAATGATTCTCCCATGTGCCCCTCAAGGTTCCTCAAGATTGGTCATCCCACCATCAAGGGTGTTTTGTTTACAGTCTATTGGATGTTTACCCTAATTAGGCGAAAATGCCTGAAAAAGACTCTGAGTTTAATTCTTAAATAGTTTAATGCTAGAACATTAAAAACACAGAACAACACTTTAGTTCACAAGAGCACAGTGTGCTTATGTCCTGGTTCAAGTATCTCAAAGCTGAATCACTAGGTAGCAAAAGAGTTTCAAACTCACAGAAAAGCGTTTTAGCCAACTGGAAATAATTCCATGATTCTTAGCTTCTGGGTACTAGGTTTCTTTGTGTATTTCAATGAAACTCTGAAAAAATGATTCTCTCTTGTCCCCCTCATGGATCCCCAAATTTGGTCAATCCACCATCACGGGTTTTTTGTTTAGAGCCTATTGGATGTTTACCCTGATTAGGCGAATTTCACTGAAAACGCCTGTAGTTTAATTCCTCAATGGCTAAAGCTAGAACTTTGAAAATGCAGAAAAGCACTTCAGATCACAAGAGCACACAGTGCTCCTGTCCTGGTTCAAGTATCTCAAGGCTGAATCACTAGGTAGCAAAAGAGTTTCAAACTCACAGAAAAGCGTTTTAGCCAACTGGAAATAATTCCATGATTCTTAGCTTCTGGGTACTAGGTTTCTTTGTGTATTTCAATGAAACTCTGACAAAATGATTCTCTCTTGTGCCCCTCATGGCTCCCCAAATTTGGTCATCCAAGATCACGTGTTTTTTGTTTAGAGCCTATTGGATGTTTACCCTGATTAGGCGAATTTCACTGAAAACGCCTGTAGTTTAATTCCTCAATGGTTAATGCTAGAACTTTGAAAATGCAGAAAAGCACTTCAGATCACAAGAGCACACAGTGCTCCTGTCCTGGTTCAAGTATCTCAAGGCTGAATCACTAGGGTAGCAAAAGAGTTTCAAATCACAGAAAAGCGATTTTAGCCAACTGGGCCTGTAGTTTTAATTCCTCAAATGGTTTAAACTGCTAGAACTTTGAAAATGCAGAAAAGCACTTCAGATCACAAGAGCTCACTGTGCTTCTTTTCTGGATCTCGAAACTCAAAGCTGAATCACTAGGTAGCAAAAGAGTTTCAAACTCACAGAAAAGCGATTTAGCCAACTGGAAATAATCCCATGTTTCTTAGCTTCTGGGTACTAGGTTTCTTTGTGTATTTCAATGAAACTCTGAAAAAAATGATTCTCTCTTGTGCCCCTCAAGGCTCCCCAAGTTTGGTCATCCCACCATCAAGGGTGTGTTTTTTTACAGTCTATTGCGTGTTTACCCTGATTAGGTTAAAATGCCTGAAAACGCCTGTGAGTTTAATTCTTAAATGGTTAATGCTAGAACTTTAAAAATGAAGAACAACACTTTTGTTCACAAGAGTACACTGTGCTTCTCTCCTGGTTCAAGTATCTCAAAGCTGAATCACTAGGTAGCAAAAGACTTTCAAACTCACAGAAAAGCGTTTTAGCCAACTGGAAATAATTCCATGTTTCTTAGCAAGTGGGAACTAGGTTTCTTTGTGTATTTCAATGAAACTCTGACAAAATGATTCTCTCTTGTTCCCATCATGGCTCCCCAAATTTGGTCAATCCATCATCATGGGTTTTTTCTTTAGAGCCTATTGGATGTTTACCCTGATTAGGCGAATTTCACTGAAAACGCCTGTAGTTTAATTCCTCAATGGTTAATGCTAGAACTTTGAAAATGCAGAAAAGCACTTCAGATCACAAGAGCACACTGTGCTTCTGTCCTGGTTCAAATATCTCAAAGCTGAATCACTAGGTATCAAAAGAGTTTCAAACTCACAGAAAAGCGTTTTAGCGAACTGAAATAATTCCATGTTTCTTAGCTTCTGGGCACTAGGTTTCTTTGTGTATTTCAATGAAACTCTGAAAAAATGATTCTGTCATGTGCCCCTCAAGGCTCCCCAAGTTTGGTCATCCCACCATCAAGGGTGTTTTGTTTACAGTCTTTTGGATGTTTACCCCTGATTAGGCGAAAAATGCCTCAAAACGCGTCTGAGTTTAATTCTTAAATGTTTAATGCTAGAACTTTAAAAACGCAGAACAACACTTTAGTTCACAAGAGCACACTGTGCTTCTGTCCTGGTTCAAGTATCTCAAAGCTGAATCACTAGGTAGCAAAAGAGTTTCAAACTCACAGGAAAGCGTTTTAGCCAACTGGAAATAATTCCAGGTTTCTTAGCTTCTGGGTACTAAGTTTCTTTGTGTATTTCAATGAAACTCTGACAAAATGATTCTCTCTTGTGCCCCTCATGGCTCCCCAAATTTGGTCATCCCAAGATCACGTGTTTTTTGTTTAGAGCCTATTGGATGTTTACCCTGATTAGGCGAATTTCACTGAAAACGCCTGTAGTTTAATTCCTCAATGGTTAATGCTAGAACTTTGAAAATGCAGAAAAGCACTTCAGATCACAAGAGCTCACTGTGCTTCTTTTCTGGATCTCGAAAACTCAAAGCTGAATCACTAGGTAGCAAAAGAGTTTCAAACTCACAGAAAAGCGATTTAGCCAACTGGAAATAATCCCATGTTTCTTAGCTTCTGGGTACTAGGTTTCTTTGTGTATTTCAATGAAACTCTGAAAAAATGATTCTCTCTTGTGCCCCTCAAGGCTCCCCAAGTTTGGTCATCCCACCATCAAGGGTGTGTTTTTTTTTTACAGTCTATTGCGTGTTTACCCTGATTAGGTTAAAATGCCTGAAAACGCCTGTGAGTTTAATTCTTAAATGGTTAATGCTAGAACTTTAAAAATGAAGAAACAACACTTTTGTTCACAAGAGTACACTGTGCTTCTCTCCTGGTTCAAGTATCTCAAAGCTGAATCACTAGGTAGCAAAAGACTTTCAAACTCACAGAAAAGCGTTTTAGCCAACTGGAAATAATTCCATGTTTCTTAGCAAGTGGGAACTAGGTTTCTTTGTGTATTTCAATGAAACTCTGACAAAATGATTCTCTCTTGTTCCCATCATGGCTCCCCAAATTTGGTCAATCCATCATCATGGGTTTTTTCTTTAGAGCCTATTGGATGTTTACCCTGATTAGGCGAATTTCACTGAAAACGCCTGTAGTTTAATTCCTCAATGGTTAATGCTAGAACTTTGAAATGCAGAAAAGCACTTCAGATCACAAGAGCACACTGTGCTTCTGTCCTGGTTCAAATATCTCAAAGCTGAATCACTAGGTATCAAAAGAGTTTCAAACTCACAGAAAAGCGTTTTAGCGAACTGAAATAATTCCATGTTTCTTAGCTTCTGGGCACTAGGTTTCTTTGTGTATTTCAATGAAACTCTGAAAAAATGATTCTGTCATGTGCCCCTCAAGGCTCCCCAAGTTTGGTCATCCCACCATCAAGGGTGTTTTGTTTACAATCTTTTGAATGTTTACCCTGATTAGGCGAAAATGCCTCAAAACGCGTCTGAGTTTAATTCTTAAATGTTTAATGCTAGAACTTTAAAAACGCAGAACAACACTTTAGTTCACAAGAGCACACTGTGCTTCTGTCCTGGTTCAAGTATCTCAAAGCTGAATCACTAGGTAGCAAAAGAGTTTCAAACTCACATGAAAGCGTTTTTAGCCTACTGGAAATAATTCCAGGTTTCTTAGCTTCTGGGTACTAGGTTTCTTTGTGTATTTCAATGAAACTCTGACAAAATGATTCTCTCTTGTGCCCCTCATGGCTCCCCAAATTTGGTCATCCCACGATCACGTGTTTTTTGTTTAGAGCCTATTGGATGTTTACCCTGATTAGGCGAATTTCACTGAAAACGCCTGTAGTTTGATTCCTCAATGGTTAATGCTAGAACTTTGGAAATGCAGAAAAGCACTTCCGATCACAAGAGCACACTGTGCTTCTGTCCTGGTTCAAGTATCTCAAAGCTGAATCACTAGGTAGCAAAAGAGTTTCAAACTCAGAGAAAAGAGTTTTAGCTCACTGGAAATAATTCCGTGTTTCTTAGCTTCTGGGCACTAGGTTTCTTTGTGTATTTCAATGAAACTTTGAAGAAATGATTCTCTCATGTGCCCCTCAAGGTTCCTCAAGATTGGTCATCCCACCATCAAGGGTGTTTTGTTTACAGTCTATTGGATGTTTACCCTAATTAGGCGAAAATGCCTGAAAACGACTCTGAGTTTAATTCTTAAATGGTTAATGCTAGAACATTAAAAACACAGAACAACACTTTAGTTCACAAGAGCACAGTGTGCTTATGTCCTGGTTCAAGTATCTCAAAGCTGAATCACTAGGTAGCAAAAGAGTTTCAAACTCACAGAGAAGCGTTTTAGCGAATTGGAAATAATTCCATGTTTCTTAGCTTCTGGTCACTAGGTTTCTTTGTGTATTTCAATGAAACTCTGAAGAAATGATTCTCCCATGTGCCCCTAAAGGTTCCTCAAGTTTGGTCATCCCACCATCAAGGGTGTTTTGTTTACAGTCTATTGGATATTTACCCTAATTAGGCGAAAATGCCTGAAAACGCCTCTGATTTTAATTCTTAAATGGTTAATGCTAGAACATTAAAAACACAGAAACAACACTTTAGTTCATAAGAGCACACTGTGCTTCTCTCTTGGTTCAAGTATCTCAAAGCTGAATCTCTAGGTAGCAAAAGAGTTTCAAACTCACAGAAAAGCGTTTTAGCCAACTGGAAATAATTCCATGATTCTTAGCTTCTGGGTACTAGGTTTCTTTGTGTATTTCAATGAAACTCTGACAAAATGATTCTCTCTTGTCCCCCTCATGGATCCCCAAATTTGGTCAATCCACCATCACGGGTTTTTTGTTTAGAGCCTATTGGATGTTTACCCTGATTAGGCAAATTTCACTGAAAACGCCTGTAGTTTAATTCCTCAATGGCTAAAGCTAGAACTTTGAAAATGCAGAAAAGCACTTCAGATCACAAGAGCACACAGTGCTCCTGTCCTGGTTCAAGTATCTCAAGGCTGAATCACTAGGTAGCAAAAGAGTTTCAAAACTCACAGAAAAGCGATTTAGCCAACTGGAAATAATCCCATGTTTCTTAGCTTCTGGGTACTAGGTTTCTTTGTGTATTTCAATGAAACTCTGAAAAAATGATTCTCTCTTGTGCCCCTCAAGGCTCCCCAAGTTTGGTCATCCCACCATCAAGGGTGTGTTTTTTTACAGTCTATTGCGTGTTTACCCTGATTAGGTTAAAATGCCTGAAAACGCCTGTGAGTTTAATTCTTAAATGGTTAATGCTAGAACTTTAAAAATGAAGAACAACACTTTTGTTCACAAGAGTACACTGTGCTTCTCTCCTGGTTCAAGTATCTCAAAGCTGAATCACTAGGTAGCAAAAGACTTTCAAACTCACAGAAAAGCGTTTTAGCCAACTGGAAATAATTCCATGTTTCTTAGCAAGTGGGAACTAGGTTTCTTTGTGTATTTCAATGAAACTCTGACAAAATGATTCTCTCTTGTTCCCATCATGGCTCCCCAAATTTGGTCAATCCATCATCATGGGTTTTTTCTTTAGAGCCTATTGGATGTTTACCCTGATTAGGCGAATTTCACTGAAAACGCCTGTAGTTTAATTCCTCAATGGTTAATGCTAGAACTTTGAAAATGCAGAAAAGCACTTCAGATCACAAGAGCACACTGTGCTTCTGTCCTGGTTCAAATATCTCAAAGCTGAATCACTAGGTATCAAAAGAGTTTCAAACTCACAGAAGAAAAGCGTTTTAGCGCGAACTGAAATAATTCCATGTTTCTTAGCTTCTGGGCACTAGGTTTCTTTGTGTATTTCAATGAAACTCTGAAAAAAATGATTCTGTCATGTGCCCCTCAAGGCTCCCCAAGTTTGGTCATCCCACCATCAAGGGTGTTTTGTTTACAATCTTTTGAATGTTTACCCTGATTAGGCGAAAATGCCTCAAAACGCGTCTGAGTTTAATTCTTAAATGTTTAATGCTAGAACTTTAAAAACGCAGAACAACACTTTAGTTCACAAGAGCACACTGTGCTTCTGTCCTGGTTCAAGTATCTCAAAGCTGAATCACTAGGTAGCAAAAGAGTTTCAAACTCACATGAAAGCGTTTTAGCCTACTGGAAATAATTCCAGGTTTCTTAGCTTCTGGGTACTAGGTTTCTTTGTGTATTTCAATGAAACTCTGACAAAATGATTTCTCTCTTGTGCCCCTCATGGCTCCCCAAATTTGGTCATCCCACGATCACGTGTTTTTTGTTTAGAGCCTATTGGATGTTTACCCTGATTAGGCGAATTTCACTGAAAACGCCTGTAGTTTGATTCCTCAATGGTTAATGCTAGAACTTTGGAAATGCAGAAAAGCACTTCCGATCACAAGAGCACACTGTGCTTCTGTCCTGGTTCAAGTATCTCAAAGCTGAATCACTAGGTAGCAAAAGAGTTTCAAACTCAGAGAAAAGAGTTTTAGCTCACTGGAAATAATTCCGTGTTTCTTAGCTTCTGGGCACTAGGTTTCTTTGTGTATTTCAATGAAACTTTGAAGAAATGATTCTCTCATGTGCCCCTCAAGGTTCCTCAAGATTGGTCATCCCACCATCAAGGGTGTTTTGTTTACAGTCTATTGGATGTTTACCCTAATTAGGCGAAAATGCCTGAAAACGACTCTGAGTTTAATTCTTAAATGGTTAATGCTAGAACATTAAAAACACAGAACAACACTTTAGTTCACAAGAGCACAGTGTGCTTATGTCCTGGTTCAAGTATCTCAAAGCTGAATCACTAGGTAGCAAAAGAGTTTCAAACTCACAGAGAAGCGTTTTAGCGAATTGGAAATAATTCCATGTTAAATCATATTTCTTAGCTTCTGGTCACTAGGTTTCTTTGTGTATTTCAATGAAACTCTGAAGAAATGATTCTCCCATGTGCCCCTAAAGGTTCCTCAAGTTTGGTCATCCCACCATCAAGGGTGTTTTGTTTACAGTCTATTGGATATTTACCCTAATTAGGCGAAAATGCCTGAAAACGCCTCTGATTTTAATTCTTAAATGGTTAATGCTAGAACATTAAAAACACAGAACAACACTTTAGTTCATAAGAGCACACTGTGCTTCTCTCTTGGTTCAAGTATCTCAAAGCTGAATCTCTAGGTAGCAAAAGAGTTTCAAACTCACAGAAAAGCGTTTTAGCCAACTGGAAAATAATTCCATGATTCTTAGCTTCTGGGTACTAGGTTTCTTTGTGTATTTCAATGAAACTCTGACAAAATGATTCTCTCTTGTCCCCCTCATGGATCCCCAAATTTGGTCAATCCACCATCACGGGTTTTTTGTTTAGAGCCTATTGGATGTTTACCCTGATTAGGCAAATTTCACTGAAAACGCCTGTAGTTTAATTCCTCAATGGCTAAAGCTAGAACTTTGAAAATGCAGAAAAGCACTTCAGATCACAAGAGCACACAGTGCTCCTGTCCTGGTTCAAGTATCTCAAGGCTGAATCACTAGGTAGCAAAAGAGTTTCAAACTCACAGAAAAGCGATTTAGCCAACTGGAAATAATCCCATGTTTCTTAGCTTCTGGGTACTAGGTTTCTTTGTGTATTTCAATGAAACTCTGAATAAATGATTCTCTCATGTGCCCCTCAAGGCTCCCCAAGTTTGGTCATCCCACCATCAAGGGTGTTTTTTTTTTTACAGTCTATTGCATGTTTACCCTGATTAGGTTAAAATGCCTAAAAACGCCTGTGAGTTTAATTCTTAAATGGTTAATGCTAGAACTTTAAAAACGAAGAACAACACTTTTGTTCACAAGAGTACACTGTGCTTCTCTCCTGGTTCAAGTATCTCAAAGCTGAATCACTAGTTAGCAAAAGACTTTCAAACTCACAGAAAAGCGTTTTAGCCAACTGGAAATAATTCCATGTTTCTTAACTAGTGGGAACTAGGTTTCTTTGTGTATTTCAATGAAACTCTGACAAAATGATTCTCTCTTGTTCCCATCATGGCTCCCCAAATTTGGTCAATCCATCATCATGGGTTTTTTGTTTAGAGCCTATTGGATGTTTACCCTGATTAGGCGAATTTTCACTGAAAACGCCTGTAGTTTAATTCTTAAATGGTTAATGCTAGAACTTTGAAAATGCAGAAAAGCACTTCAGATCAGAAGAGCACACTGTGCTTCTGTCCTGGTTGAAGTATCTCAAAGCTGAATCTCTAGGTAACAAAAGAGTTTCAAACTCACAGAAAAGCGTTTTAGCGAACGGGAAATAATTCCATGTTTCTTAGCTTGTGGGTACTAGTTTTCTTTGTGTATTTTAATGAAACTCTGAAAAAAATGATTCTCTCATGTGCCCCTCAAGACTCCCCAAGTTTGGTCATCCCACCATCAAGGGTGTTTTGTTTTACAGTCTATTGGATGTTTACCCTGATTAGGCGAAAATGCCTGAAAACGCCTGTGAGTTTAATTCTTAAATGGTTAATGCTAGAACTTTAAAAACGCAGAACAACACTTTAGTTCACAAGAGCACACTGTGCTTCTGTCCTGGTTCAAGTATCTCAAAGCTGAATCACTAGGTAGCAAAAGAGTTTCAAACTCACTGAAAAGCATTTTAGACAACTGGAAATACTTCCATGTTTCTTAGCTTGTGGGTACTAGGTTTCTTTGTGGATTTCAATGAAACTCTGACAAAATGATTCTCTCTTGTGCCCCTCATGGCTCCCCTAATTTGGTCAATCCACCATCACAGGTTTTTTGTGTAGAGCCTATTGGATATTTACCCTGAAGAGGCGAATTTCACTGAAAACGCCTGTTAGTTTAATTCCTCAATTGTTAATGCTAGAACTTTGAAAATGCAGAAAAGCACTTCAAATCACAAGAGCACACTGTGCTTCTGTCCTGGTTAAAGTATCTCAAAGGTGAATCTCTAAGTAACAAAAGAGTTTCAAACTCACAGAAAAGCGTTTTAGCGAACTCTAAATAATTCCATGTTTCTTAGCTTGTGGGTACTAGGTTTCTTTGTGTATTTCAATGAAACTCTGACAAAATGATTCTCTCTTGTGCCCCTCATGGCTCCCCAAGTTTGGTCAATGAACCATCACGTGTTTTTTGTATAGAGCCTATTGGATATTTACCCTGATTAGGCGAATTTCGCTGAAAACGCCTGTAGTTAAATCCTCAATGGTTAATGCTAGAACTTTGAAAATGCAGAAAAGCACTTCAGATCACAAAAGCACACTGTGCTTCTGTCCTGGTTCAAATATCTCAAAGCTGAATCACTAGGTATCAAAAGAGTTTCAAACTCACAGAAAAGCGTTTTAGCGAACTGAAATAATTCCATGTTTCTTAGCTTCTGGGCACTAGGTTTCTTTGTGTATTTCAATGAAACTCTGAAAAAATGATTCTGTCATGTGCCCCTCAAGGCTCCCCAAGTTTGGTCATCCCACCATCAAGGGTGTTTTGTTTACAGTCTTTTGGATGTTTACCCTGATTAGGCGAAAATGCCTCAAAACGCGTCTGAGTTTAATTCTTAAATGTTTAATGCTAGAACTTTAAAAACGCAGAACAACACTTTAGTTCACAAGAGCACACTGTGCTTCTGTCCTGGTTCAAGTATCTCAAAGCTGAATCACTAGGTAGCAAAAGAGTTTCAAACTCACAGGAAAGCGTTTTAGCCAACTGGAAATAATTCCAGGTTTCTTAGCTTCTGGGTACTAAGTTTCTTTGTGTATTTCAATGAAACTCTGACAAAGTGATTCTCTCTTGTGCCCCTCATGGCTCCCCAAATTTGGTCATCCCAGGATCACGTGTTTTTTGTTTAGAGCCTATTGGATGTTTACCCAGATTAGGCGAATTTAACTGAAAACGCCTGTAGTTTAATTCCTCAATGGTTAATGCTAGAACTTTGAAAATGCAGAAAAGCACTTCAGATCACAAGAGCTCACTGTGCTTCTTTTCTGGATCTCGAAACTCAAAGCTGAATCACTAGGTAACAAAAGAGTTTCAAACTCACAGAAAAGCGTTTTAGCGAACTGGAAATAATTCCATGTTTCTTAGCTTCTGGGCACTAGGTTTCTTTGTGTATTTCAATGAAACTCTGAAGAAATGATTCTCCCATGTGCCCCTAAAGGTTCCTAAAGTTTGGTCATCCCACCATCAAGGGTGTTTTGTTTACAGTCTATTGGATGTTTACCCTAATTAGGCGAAAATGCCTGAAAACGCCTCTGAGTTTAATTCTTAAATGGTTAATGCTAGAACATTAAAAACACAAAACAACACTTTAGTTCATAAGAGCACACTGTGCTTCTCTCTTGGTTCAAGTATCTCAAAGCTGAATCTCTAGGTAGCAAAAGAGTTTCAAACACACAGAAAAGTGTTTTAGCCAACTGGAAATAATTCCATGATTCTTAGCTTCTGGGTACTAGGTTTTCTTTGTGTATTTCAATGAAACTCTGTCAAAATGATTCTCTCTTGTCCCCCTCATGGATCCCCAAATTTGGTCAATCCACCATCACGGGTTTTTTGTTTAGAGCCTATTGGATGTTTACCCTGATTAGGCGAGTTTCACTGAAAACGCCTGTAGTTTAATTCCTCAATGGCTAAAGCTAGAACTTTGAAAATGCAGAAAAGCACTTCAGATCACAAGAGCACACAGTGCTCTTGTCCTGGTTCAAGTATCTCAAGGCTGAATCACTAGGTAGCAAAAGAGTTTCAAACTCACAGAAAAGCGATTTAGCCAACTGGAAATAATCCCATGTTTCTTAGCTTCTGGGTACTAGGTTTCTTTGTGTATTTCAATGAAACTCTGAAAAAATGATTCTCTCTTGTGCCCCTCAAGGCTCCCCAAGTTTGGTCATCCCACCATCAAGGGTGTGTTTTTTTACAGTCTATTGCATGTTTACCCTGATTAGGTTAAAATGCCTGAAAACGCCTGTGAGTTTAATTCTTAAATGGTTAATGCTAGAACTTTAAAAACGAAGAACAACACTTTTGTTCACAAGAGTACACTGTGCTTCTCTCCTGGTTCAAGTATCTCAAAGCTGAATCACTAGGTAGCAAAAGACTTTCAAACTCGCAGAAAAGCGTTTTAGCCAACTGGAAATAATTCCATGTTTCTTAGCTAGTGGGAACTAGGTTTCTTTGTGTATTTCAATGAAACTCTGACAAAATGATTCTCTCTTGTTCCCCTCATGGCTCCCCAAATTTGGTCAATCCATCATCATGGGTTTTTTCTTTAGAGCCTATTGGATGTTTACCCTGATTAGGCGAATTTCACTGAAAACGCCTGTAGTTTAATTCCTCAATGGTTAATGCTAGAACTTTGAAAATGCAGAAAAGCACTTCAGATCACAAGAGCACACTGTGCTTCTGTCCTGGTTCAAATATCTCAAAGCTGAATCACTAGGTATCAAAAGAGTTTCAAACTCACAGAAAAGCGTTTTAGCGAACTGAAATAATTCCATGTTTCTTAGCTTCTGGGCACTAGGTTTCTTTGTGTATTTCAATGAAACTCTGAAAAAATGATTCTGTCATGTGCCCCTCAAGGCGCCCCAAGTTTGGTCATCCCACCATCAAGGGTGTTTTGTTTACAGTCTTTTGGATGTTTACCCTGATTAGGCGAAAATGCCTCAAAACGCGTCTGAGTTTAATTCTTAAATGTTTAATGCTAGAACTTTAAAAACGCAGAACAACACTTTAGTTCACAAGAGCACACTGCGCTTCTGTCCTGGTTCAAGTATCTCAAAGCTGAATCACTAGGTAGCAAAAAGAGTTTCAAACTCACATGAAAGCGTTTTAGCCTACTGGAAATAATTCCAGGTTTCTTAGCTTCTGGGTACTAGGTTTCTTTGTGTATTTCAATGAAACTCTGACAAAATGATTCTCTCTTGTGCCCCTCATGGCTCCCCAAATTTGGTCATCCCACGATCACGTGTTTTTTGTTTAGAGCCTATTGGATGTTTACCCTGATTAGGCGAATTTCACTGAATACGCCTGTAGTTTGATTCCTCAATGGTTAATGCTAGAACTTTGGAAATGCAGAAAAGCACTTCCGATCACAAGAGCACACTGTGCTTCTGTCCTGGTTCAAGTATCTCGAAGCTGAATCACTAGGTAGCAAAAGAGTTTCAAACTCAGAGAAAAGAGTTTTAGCTCACTGGAAATAATTCCGTGTTTCTTAGCTTCTGGGCACTAGGTTTCTTTGTGTATTTCAATGAAACTCTGAAGAAATGATACTCCCATGTGCCCCTCAAGGTTCCTCAAGATTGGTCATCCCACCATCAAGGGTGTTTTGTTTACAGTCTATTGGATGTTTACCCTAATTAGGCGAAAATGCCTGAAAACGACTCTGAGTTTAATTCTTAAATGGTTAATGCTAGAACATTAAAAACACAGAACAACACTTTAGTTCACAAGAGCACAGTGTGCTTATGTCCTGGTTCAAGTATCTCAAAGCTGAATCACTAGGTAGCAAAAGAGTTTCAAACTCACAGAGAAGCGTTTTAGCGAACTGGAAATAATTCCATGTTTCTTAGCTTCTGGTCACTAGGTTTCTTTGTGTATTTCAATGAAACTCTGAAGAAATGATTCTCCCATGTGCCCCTAAAGGTTCCTCAAGTATGGTCATCCCACCATCAAGGGTGTTTTGTTTACAGTCTATTGGATATTTACCCTAATTAGGCGAAAATGCCTGAAAACGCCTCTGAGTTTAATTCTTAAATGGTTAATGCTAGAACATTAAAAACACAGAACAACACTTTAGTTCATAAGAGCACACTGTGCTTCTCTCTTGGTTCAAGTATCTCAAAGCTGAATCTCTAGGTAGCAAAAGAGTTTCAAACTCACAGAAAAGCGTTTTAGCCAACTGGAAATAATTCCATGATTCTTAGCTTCTGGGTACTAGGTTTCTTTGTGTATTTCAATGAAACTCTGACAAAATGATTCTCTCTTGTCCCCCTCATGGATCCCCAAATGTGGTCAATCCACCATCACGGGTTTTTTGTTTAGAGCCTATTGGATGTTTACCCTGATTAGGCAAATTTCACTGAAAACGCCTGTAGTTTAATTCCTCAATGGCTAAAGCTAGAACTTTGAAAATGCAGAAAAGCACTTCAGATCACAAGAGCACACTGTGCTTTTTTCCTGGTTCAAGTATCTCAAAGCTGAATCACTAGGTAGCAAAAGAATTTAAACTCACAGAAAAGCGATTTATCCAACTGGAAATAATTCCATGTTTCTTAGCTTCTGGGTACTAGGTTTCTTTGTGTATTTCAATGAAACTCTGAAAAAATGATTCTCTCATGTGCCCCTCAAGGCTCCACAAGTTTGGTCATCCCACCATCAAGGGTGTTTTGTTTACAGTCTATTGGATGTTTACCCTCATTAGGTGAAAATGCCTGAAAACGCCTGTGAGTTTAATTCTTAAATGGTTAATGCTAGAACTTTAAAAAACGAAGAACAACACTTTAGTTCACAAGAGCACACTGTGCTTCTGTCCTGGTTCAAATATCTCAAAGCTGAATCACTAGGTATCAAAAGAGTTTCAAACTCACAGAAAAGCGTTTTAGCGAACTGGAAATAATTAATGTTTCTTAGCTTGTGGGTACTAGGTTTCTTTGTGTATTTCAATGAAACTCTGACAAAATAATTCTCTCTTGTGCCCCTCATGGCTCCCCAAGTTTGGTCAATCCACCATCACGTGTTTTTTGTATAGAGCCCATTGGATATTTACCCTGATTAGGCGAATTTCACTGAAAACGCCTTTAGTTCAATTCCTCAATGGTTAATGCTAGAACTTTGAAAATGCAGAAAAGCACTTCAGATCACAAGAGCACACTGTGCTTCTGTCCTGGTTAAAGTATCTCAAAGGTGAATCTCTAAGTAACAAAAGAGTTTCAAACTCACAGAAAAGCGTTTTAGCGAACTGAAATAATTCCATGTTTCTTAGCTTCTGGGCACTAGGTTTCTTTGTGTATTTCAATGAAACTCTGACAAAATGATTCTCTCTTGTTCCCCTCATGGCTCCCCAAATTTGGTCAATCCATCATCATGGGTTTTTTCTTTAGAGCCTATTGGATGTTTGCCCTGATTAGGCGAATTTCACTGAAAACGCCTGTAGTTTAATTCTTAAATGGTTAATGCTAGAACTTTGAAAATGCAGAAAAGCACTTCAGATCACAAGAGCACAATGTGCTTCTGTCCTGGTTGAAGTATCTCAAAGCTGAATCTCTAGGTAACAAAAGAGTTTCAAACTCACAGAAAAGCGTTTTAGCGAACTGGAAATAATTCCATGTTTCTTAGCTTGTGGGTACTAGTTTTCTTTGTGTATTTCAATGAAACTCTGAAAAAATGATTCTCTCATGTGCCCCTCAAGACTCCCCAAGTTTGGTCATCCCACCATCAAGGGTGTTTTTGTTTACAGTCTATTGGATGTTTACCCTGATTAGGCGAAAATGCCTGAAAACGCCTGTGAGTTTAATTCTTAAATGGTTAATGCTAGAACTTTAAAAACGCAGAACAACACTTTAGTTCACAAGAGCACACTGTGCTTCTGTCCTGGTTCAAGTATCTCAAAGCTGAATCACTAGGTAGCAAAAGAGTTTCAAACTCACAGAGAAGCGTTTTAGCGAACTGGAAATAATTCCATGTTTCTTAGCTTCTGGTCACTAGGTTTCTTTGTGTATTTCAATGAAACTCTGAAGAAATGATTCTCCCATGTGCCCCTAAAGGTTCCTCAAGTTTGGTCATCCCACCATCAAGGGTGTTTTGTTTACAGTCTATTGGATGTTTACCCTAATTAGGCGAAAATGCCTGAAAACGCCTCTGAGTTTAATTCTTAAATGGTTAATGCTAGAACATTAAAAACACAGAACAACACTTTAGTTCATAAGAGCACACTGTGCTTCTCTCTTGGTTCAAGTATCTCAAAGCTGAATCTCTAGGTAGCAAAAGAGTTTCAAACTCACAGAAAAGCGTTTTAGCCAACTGGAAATAATTCCATGATTCTTAGCTTCTGGGTACTAGGTTTCTTTGTGTATTTCAATGAAACTCTGACAAAATGATTCTCTCTTGTCCCCCTCATGGATCCCCAAATTTGGTCAATCCACCATAACGGGTTTTTTGTTTAGAGCCTATTGGATGTTTACCCTGATTAGGCAAATTTCACTGAAAACGCCTGTAGTTTAATTCCTCAATGGCTAAAGCTAGAACTTTGAAAATGCAGAAAAGCACTTCAGATCACAAGAGCACACAGTGCTCCTGTCCTGGTTCAAGTATCTCAAGGCTGAATCACTAGGTAGCAAAAGAGTTTCAAACTCACAGAAAAGCGATTTAGCCAACTGGAAATAATCCCATGTTTCTTAGCTTCTGGGTACTAGGTTTCTTTGTGTATTTCAATGAAACTCTGAATAAATGATTCTCTCATGTGCCCCTCAAGGCTCCCCAAGTTTGGTCATTTCACCATCAATGGTGTTTTTTTTTTTTTTACAGTCTATTGCATGTTTACCCTGATTAGGTTAAAATGCCTGAAAACGCCTGTGAGTTTAATTCTTAAATGGTTAATGCTAGAACTTTAAAAACGAAGAACAACACTTTTGTTCACAAGAGTACACTGTGCTTCTCTCCTGGTTCAAGTATCTCAAAGCTGAATCACTAGTTAGCAAAAGACTTTCAAACTCACAGAAAAGCGTTTTAGCCAACTGGAAATAATTCCATGTTTCTTAACTAGTGGGAACTAGGTTTCTTTGTGTATATCAATGAAACTCTGACAAAATGATTCTCTCTTGTTCCCCTCATGGCTCCCCAAATTTGGTCAATCCATCATCATGGGGTTTTTCTTTAGAGCCTATTGGATGTTTACCCTGATAAGGCGAATTTCACTGAAAACGCCTGTAGTTTAATTCTTAAATGGTTAATGCTAGAACTTTGAAAATGCAGAAAAGCACTTCAGATCACAAGAGCACACTGTGCTTCTGTCCTGGTTGAAGTATCTCAAAGCTGAATCTCTAGGTAACAAAAGAGTTTCAAACTCACAGAAAAGCGTTTTAGCGAACTGGAAATAATTCCATGTTTCTTAGCTTGTGGGTACTAGTTTTCTTTGTGTATTTCAATGAAACTCTGAAAAAATGATTCTCTCATGTGCCCCTCAAGACTCCCCAAGTTTGGTCATCCCACCATCAAGGGTGTTTTGTTTACAGTCTATTGGATGTTTACCCTGATTAGGCGAAAATGCCTGAAAACGCCTGTGAGTTTAATTCTTAAATGGTTAATGCTAGAACTTTAAAAACGCAGAACAACACTTTAGTTCACAAGAGCACACTGTGCTTCTGTCCTGGTTCAAGTATCTCAAAGCTGAATCACTAGGTAGCAAAAGAGTTTCAAACTCACTGAAAAGCATTTTAGACAACTGGAAATACTTCCATGTTTCTTAGCTTGTGGGTACTAGGTTTCTTTGTGGATTTCAATGAAACTCTGACAAAATGATTCTCTCTTGTGCCCCTCATGGCTCCCCTAATTTGGTCAATCCACCATCACGGGTTTTTTGTGTAGAGCCTATTGGATATTTACCCTGAAGAGGCGAATTTCACTGAAAACGCCTGTTAGTTTAATTCCTCAATTGTTAATGCTAGAACTTTGAAAATGCAGAAAAGCACTTCAGATCACAAGAGCACACTGTGCTTCTTTCCTGGTTCAAGTATCTCAAAGCTGAATCACTAGGTAGCAAAAGAATTTAAACTCACAGAAAAGCGATTTATCCAACTGGAAATAATTCCATGTTTCTTAGCTTCTGGGTACTAGGTTTCTTTGTGTATTTCAATGAAACTCTGAAAAAATGATTCTCTCATGTGCCCCTCAAGGCTCCACAAGTTTGGTCATCCCACCATCAAGGGTGTTTTTGTTTACAGTCTATTGGATGTTTACCCTCATTAGGTGAAAATGCCTGAAAACGCCTGTGAGTTTAATTCTTAAATGGTTAATGCTAGAACTTTAAAAACGAAGAACAACACTTTAGTTCACAAGAGCACACTGTGCTTCTGTCCTGGTTCAAATATCTCAAAGCTGAATCACTAGGTATCAAAAGAGTTTCAAACTCACAGAAAAGCGTTTTAGCGAACTGGAAATAATTAATGTTTCTTAGCTTGTGGGTACTAGGTTTCTTTGTGTATTTCAATGAAACTCTGACAAAATAATTCTCTCTTGTGCCCCTCATGGCTCCCCAAGTTTGGTCAATCCACCATCACGTGTTTTTTGTATAGAGCCCATTGGATATTTACCCTGATTAGGCGAATTTCACTGAAAACGCCTTTAGTTCAATTCCTCAATGGTTAATGCTAGAACTTTGAAAATGCAGAAAAGCACTTCAGATCACAAGAGCACACTGTGCTTCTGTCCTGGTTAAAGTATCTCAAAGGTGAATCTCTAAGTAACAAAAGAGTTTCAAACTCACAGAAAAGCGTTTTAGCGAACTCTAAATAATTCCATGTTTCTTAGCTTGTGGGTACTAGGTTTCTTTGTGTATTTCAATGAAACTCTGACAAAATGATTCTCTCTTGTGCCCCTCAGGCTCCCCAAGTTTGGTCAATCCACCATCACGTGTTTTTTGTATAGAGCCTATTGGATATTTACCCTGATTAGGCGAATTTCGCTGAAAACGCCTGTAGTTAAATCCTCAATGGTTAATGCTAGAACTTTGAAAATGCAGAAAAGCACTTCAGATCACAAAAGCACACTGTGCTTCTGTCCTGGTTCAAATATCTCAAAGCTGAATCACTAGGTATCAAAAGAGTTTCAAACTCACAGAAAAGCGTTTTAGCGAACTGAAATAATTCCATGTTTCTTAGCTTCTGGGCACTAGGTTTCTTTGTGTATTTCAATGAAACTCTGACAAAATGATTCTCTCTTGTTCCCCTCATGGCTCCCCAAATTTGGTCAATCCATCATCATGGGTTTTTTCTTTAGAGCCTATTGGATGTTTACCCTGATAAGGCGAATTTCACTGAAAACGCCTGTAGTTTAATTCTTAAATGGTTAATGCTAGAACTTTGAAAATGCAGAAAAGCACTTCAGATCACAAGAGCACACTGTGCTTCTGTCCTGGTTGAAGTATCTCAAAGCTGAATCTCTAGGTAACAAAAGAGTTTCAAACTCACAGAAAAGCGTTTTAGCGAACTGGAAATAATTCCATGTTTCTTAGCTTGTGGGTACTAGTTTTCTTTGTGTATTTCAATGAAACTCTGAAAAAATGTTTCTCTCATGTGCCCCTCAAGACTCCCCAAGTTTGGTCATCCCACCATCAAGGGTGTTTTGTTTACAGTCTATTGGATGTTTACCCTGATTAGGCGAAAATGCCTGAAAACGCCTGTGAGTTTAATTCTTAAATGGTTAATGCTAGAACTTTAAAAACGCAGAACAACACTTTAGTTCACAAGAGCACACTGTGCTTCTGTCCTGGTTCAAGTATCTCAAAGCTGAATCACTAGGTAGCAAAAGAGTTTCAAACTCACTGAAAAGCATTTTAGACAACTGGAAATACTTCCATGTTTCTTAGCTTGTGGGTACTAGGTTTCTTTGTGGATTTCAATGAAACTCTGACAAAATGATTCTCTCTTGTGCCCCTCATGGCTCCCCTAATTTGGTTCAATCCACCATCACGGGTTTTTTGTGTAGAGCCTATTGGATATTTACCCTGAAGAGGCGAATTTCACTGAAAAACGCCTGTTAGTTTAATTCCTCAATTGTTAATGCTAGAACTTTGAAAATGCAGAAAAGCACTTCAGATCACAAGAGCACACTGTGCTTCTTCCTGGTTCAAGTATCTCAAAGCTGAATCACTAGGTAGCAAAAGAATTTAAACTCACAGAAAAGCGATTTATCCAACTGGAAATAATTCCATGTTTCTTAGCTTCTGGGTACTAGGTTTCTTTGTGTATTTCAATGAAACTCTGAAAAAATGATTCTCTCATGTGCCCCTCAAGGCTCCACAAGTTTGGTCATCCCACCATCAAGGGTGTTTTGTTTACAGTCTATTGGATGTTTACCCTCATTAGGTGAAAATGCCTGAAAACGCCTGTGAGTTTAATTCTTAAATGGTTAATGCTAGAACTTTAAAAACGAAGAACAACACTTTAGTTCACAAGAGCACACTGTGCTTCTGTCCTGGTTCAAATATCTCAAAGCTGAATCACTAGGTATCAAAAGAGTTTCAAACTCACAGAAAAGCGTTTTAGCGAACTGGAAATAATTAATGTTTCTTAGCTTGTGGGTACTAGGTTTCTTTGTGTATTTCAATGAAACTCTGGACAAAATAATTCTCTCTTGTGCCCCTCATGGCTCCCCAAGTTTGGTCAATCCACCATCACGTGTTTTTTTGTATAGAGCCCATTGGATATTTACCCTGATTAGGCGAATTTCACTGAAAACGCCTTTAGTTCAATTCCTCAATGGTTAATGCTAGAACTTTGAAAATGCAGAAAAGCACTTCAGATCACAAGAGCACACTGTGCTTCTGTCCTGGTTAAAGTATCTCAAAGGTGAATCTCTAAGTAACAAAAGAGTTTCAAACTCACAGAAAAGCGTTTTAGCGAACTCTAAATAATTCCATGTTTCTTAGCTTGTGGGTACTAGGTTTCTTTGTGTATTTCAATGAAACTCTGACAAAATGATTCTCTCTTGTGCCCCTCAGGCTCCCCAAGTTTGGTCAATCCACCATCACGTGTTTTTTGTATAGAGCCTATTGGATATTTACCCTGATTAGGCGAATTTCGCTGAAAACGCCTGTAGTTAAATCCTCAATGGTTAATGCTAGAACTTTGAAAATGCAGAAAAGCACTTCAGATCACAAAAGCACACTGTGCTTCTGTCCTGGTTCAAATATCTCAAAGCTGAATCACTAGGTATCAAAAGAGTTTCAAACTCACAGAAAAGCGTTTTAGCGAACTGAAATAATTCCATGTTTCTTAGCTTCTGGGCACTAGGTTTCTTTGTGTATTTCAATGAAACTCTGACAAAATGATTCTCTCTTGTTCCCCTCATGGCTCCCCAAATTTGGTCAATCCATCATCATGGGTTTTTTCTTTAGAGCCTATTGGATGTTTACCCTGATTAGGCGAATTTCACTGAAAACGCCTGTAGTTTAATTCTTAAATGGTTAATGCTAGAACTTTGAAAATGCAGAAAAGCACTTCAGATCACAAGAGCACACTGTGCTTCTGTCCTGGTTGAAGTATCTCAAAGCTGAATCTCTAGGTAACAAAAGAGTTTCAAACTCACAGAAAAGCGTTTTAGCGAACTGGAAATAATTCCATGTTTCTTAGCTTGTGGGTACTAGTTTTCTTTGTGTATTTCAATGAAACTCTGAAAAAATGATTCTCTCATGTGCCCCTCAAGACTCCCCAAGTTTGGTCATCCCACCATCAAGGGTGTTTTTGTTTACAGTCTATTGGATGTTTACCCTGATTAGGCGAAAATGCCTGAAAACGCCTGTGAGTTTAATTCTTAAATGGTTAATGCTAGAACTTTAAAAACGCAGAACAACACTTTAGTTCACAAGAGCACACTGTGCTTCTGTCCTGGTTCAAGTATCTCAAAGCTGAATCACTAGGTAGCAAAAGAGTTTCAAACTCACTGAAAAGCATTTTAGACAACTGGAAATACTTCCATGTTTCTTAGCTTGTGGGTACTAGGTTTCTTTGTGGATTTCAATGAAACTCTGACAAAAATGATTCTTTCTTGTGCCCCTCATGGCTCCCCAAATTTGGTCAATCCACCATCACGGGTTTTTTGTGTAGAGCCTATTGGATAATTTACCCTGAAGAGGCGAATTTCACTGAAAACGCCTGTTAGTTTAATTCCTCAATTGTTAATGCTAGAACTTTGAAAATGCAGAAAAGCACTTCAGATCACAAGAGCACACTGTGCTTCTTTCCTGGTTCAAGTATCTCAAAGCTGAATCACTAGGTAGCAAAAGAATTTAAACTCACAGAAAAGCGATTTATCCAACTGGAAATAATTCCATGTTTCTTAGCTTCTGGGTACTAGGTTTCTTTGTGTATTTCAATGAAACTCTGAAAAAATGATTCTCTCATGTGCCCCTCAAGGCTCCCCAAGTTTGGTCATCCCACCATCAAGGGTGTTTTGTTTACAGTCTATTGGATGTTTACCCTCATTAGGTGAAAATGCCTGAAAACGCCTGTGAGTTTAATTCTTAAATGGTTAATGCTAGAACTTTAAAAACGAAGAACAACACTTTAGTTCACAAGAGCACACTGTGCTTCTGTCCTGGTTCAAATATCTCAAAGCTGAATCACTAGGTATCAAAAGAGTTTCAAAACTCACAGAAAAGCGTTTTAGCGAACTGGAAATAATTAATGTTTCTTAGCTTGTGGGTACTAGGTTTCTTTGTGTATTTCAATGAAACTCTGACAAAATAATTCTCTCTTGTGCCCCTCATGGCTCCCCAAGTTTGGTCAATCCACCATCACGTGTTTTTTTGTATAGAGCCTATTGGATATTTACCCTGATTAGGCGAATTTCACTGAAAACGCCTTTAGTTTAATTCCTCAATGGTTAATGCTAGAACATTGAAAATGCAGAAAAGCACTTCAGATCACAAGAGCACACTGTGCTTCTGTCCTGGTTCAAGTATCTCAAAGGTGAATCTCTAGGTAACAAAAGAGTTTCAAACTCACAGAAAAGCGTTTTAGCGAACTCTAAATAATTCCATGTTTCTTAGGTTGTGGGTACTAGATTTCTTTGTGTATTTCAATGAAACTCTGACAAAAATGATTCTCTCTTTGTGCCCCTCATGGCTCCCCAAGTTTGGTCAATCCACCATCACGTGTTTTTTGTATAGAGCCTATTGGATATTTACCCTGATTAGGCGAATTTCGCTGAAAACGCCTGTAGTTAAATCCTCAATGGTTAATGCTAGAACTTTGAAAATGCAGAAAAGCACTTCAGATCACAAAAAGCACACTGTGCTTCTGTCCTGGTTCAAATATCTCAAAGCTGAATCACTAGGTATCAAAAGAGTTTCAAACTCACAGAAAAGCGTTTTAGCGAACTGAAATAATTCCATGTTTCTTAGCTTCTGGGCACTAGGTTTCTTTGTGTATTTCAATGAAACTCTGAAAAAATGATTCTGTCATGTGCCCCTCAAAGCTCCCCAAGTTTGGTCATCCCACCATCAAGGGTGTTTTGTTTACAGTCTTTTGGATGTTTACCCTGATTAGGCGAAAATGCCTCAAAAATGCGTCTGAGTTTTAATTCTTAAATGTTTAATGCTAGAACTTTTAAAAACGCAGAACAACACTTTAGTTCACAAGAGCACACTGTGCTTCTGTCCTGGTTCAAGTATCTCAAAGCTGAATCACTAGGTAGCAAAAGAGTTTTTCAAACTCACAGGAAAGCGTTTTAGCCAACTGGAAATAATTCCAGGTATCTTAGCGTCTGGGTACTAAGTTTCTTTGTGTATTTCAATGAAACTCTGACAAAATGATTCTCTCTTGTGCCACTCATGGCTCCCCAAATTTGGTCATCCCAAGATCACGGTGTTTTTTGTTTAGAGCCTATTGGATATTTACCCTGATTAGGCGAATTTCACTGAAAACGCCTGTAGTTTAATTCCTCAATGGTTAATGCTAGAACTTTGAAAATGCAGAAAAGCACTTCAGATCACAAGAGCTCACTGTGCTTCTTTTCTGGATCTCCAAACTCAAAGCTGAATCACTAGGTAGCAAAAGAGTTTCAAACTCACAGAAAAGCGATTTAGCCAACTGGAAATAATCCCATGTTTCTTAGCTTCTGGGTACTAGGTTTCTTTGTGCATTTCAATGAAACTCTGAAAAAATGATTCTCTCTTGTGCCCCTCAAGGCTCCCCAAGTTTGGTCATCCCACCATCAAGGGTGTGTTTTTTTACAGTCTATTGCATGTTTACCTGATTAGGTTAAAATGCCTGAAAAACGCCTGTGAGTTTTAATTCTTAAATGGTTAATGCTAGAACTTTAAAAACAAAGAACAACACTTTTGTTCACAAGAGTACACTGTGCTTCTCTCCTGGTTCAAGTATCTCAAAGCTGAATCACTAGGTAGCAAAAGACTTTTCAAACTCACAGAAAAGCGTTTTAGCCATCTGGAAATAATTCCATGTTTCTTAGCTAGTGGGAACTAGGTTTCTTTGTGTATTTCAATGAAACTCTGACAAAATGATTCTCTCTTGTTCCCATCATGGCTCCCCAAATTTGGTCAATCCATCATCATGGGTTTTTTCTTTAGAGCCTATTGGATGTTTACCCTGATTAGGCGAATTTCACTGAAAACGCCTGTAGTTTAATTCCTCAATGTTTAATGCTAGAACTTTGAAAATGTAGAAAAGCACTTCAGATCACAAGAGCTCACTGTGCTTCTTTTCTGGATCTCGAAATTCAAAGCTGAATCACTAGGTAACAAAAGAGTTTCAAACTCACAGAAAAGCGTTTTAGCGAACTGGAAATAATTCCATGTTTCTTAGCTTCTGGGCACTAGGTTTCTTTGTGTATTTCAATGAAACTCTGAAAAAATGATTCTCTCATATGCCCCTCAGGGCTCCCCAAGTTTGGTCATTTCACTATCAAGGGTGTTTTGTTTACACTCTATTGGATGTTTACCCTGATTAGGCGAAAATGCCTGAAAACTCCTGTGAGTTTAATTCTTAAATGGTTAATGCTAGAACTTTGAAAATGCAGAACAACACTTTAGTTCACAAGAGCACACTGTGCTTCTGTCTTAGTTCAAGTATCTCAAAGCTGAATCACTAGGTAGCAAAAGAGTTTCAAACTCACAGAAAAGCGTTTTGCTAACTGGAAATAATTTCCATGTTTCTTAGCTTCTTGGTACTAGGTTTCTTTGTGTATTTCAATGATACTCTGACAAAATGATTCTCTCTTGTGCCCCTCATGGCTCCCCAAGTTTGGTCAATCCACCATAACGTGTTTTTTGTATAGAGCCCTATTGGATATTTACCCTGATTAGGCGAATTTCGCTGAAAACGCCTGTAGTTTAATTCCTCAATGGTTTAATGCTAGAACTTTGAAAATGCAGAAAAGCACTTCAGATCACAAAAGCACACTGTGCTTCTGTCCTGGTTCAAATATCTCAAGGCTGAATCACTAGGTATCAAAAGAGTTTCAAACTCACAGAAAAGCGTTTTAGCGAACTGAAATAAATTCCATGTTTCTTTGCTTCTGGGCACTAGGTTTCTTTGTGTATTTCAATGAAACTCTGAAAAAATGATTCTCTCATGTGCCCTCAAGGCTCCCCAAGTTTGGTCATCCCACCATCAAGGGTGTTTTGTTTACAGTCGTTTGGATGTTTACCCTGATTAGGCAAAAATGCCTCAAAACGCGTCTGAGTTTAATTCTTAAATGTTTAATGCTAGAACTTTAAAAACGCAGAACAACACAATTTAGTTCACAAGAGCACACTGTGCTTCTGTCCGTTCAAGTATCTCAAAGCTGAATCACTAGGTAGCAAAAGAGTTTCAAACTCACAGAAAAGCGTTTTAGCCAACTGGGAAATACTTCCATGTTTCTTAGCTTGTGGGTACTAGGTTTCTTTGTGTATTTCAAATGAAACTCTGAAAAAATGATTCTCTCATGTGCCCCTCAAGGCTCCCAAGTTTGGTCATCCCACCATCAAGGGTGTTTTTTTTTACAGTCTATTGGATGTTTACCCTGATTAGGTGAAAATGCCTGAAAACGCCTGTGAGCGTTTAATTTTTAAATGGTTAATGCTAGAACTTTTAAAACGAAGAACACCACTTTAATTCACCAAGAGCACACTGTGCTTCTGTCCTGGTTCAAATATCTCAAAGCTGAATCACTAGGTATCAAAAGAGTTTCAAACTCACAGAAAAAGCGTTTTAGCGAACTGGAAATAATTGAATGTTTCTTAGCTTGTGGGTACTAGTGTTTCTCTTTGTGTATTTCAATGAAACTCTGACAAAATAATTTCTCTCTTGTGCCCCTCATGGCTCCCCAAGTTGGTCAATCCACCATCACGTGTTTTTTGTATAGAGCCTATTGGATATTTACCCTGATTAGGCGAATTTCCCTGAAAACAGCCTTTAGTTTAATTCCTCAATGGTTAATGCTAGATACTTTGAAAATGCAGAAAAGCACTTCAGATCACAAGAGCACTCTGTGCTTCTGTCCTGGTTCAAGTATCTCAAAGGTGAATCTCTAGGTAACAAAGAGTTTCAAACTCACAGAAAAGCGTTTTAGCGAACTGGAAATAATTCCATGTTTCTTAGCTTGTGGGTACTAGGTTTCTTTGTGTATTTCAATGAAACTCTGACAAAATGATTCTCTCTTGTGCCCCTCATGGCTCCCCAAGTTTGGTCAATCCCACCATCACGTGTTTTTGTATAGGAGCCTATTGGATATTTACCCTGACTAGGGGAATTTCGCTGAAAACGCCTGTAGTTTAATTCCTCAATGGTTAATGCTAGAACTTTGAAAATGCAGAAAGCACTTCAGATCACAAAAGCACACTGTGCTTCTGTCCTGGTTCAAATATCTCAAAGCTGAATCACTAGGTATCAAAAGAGTTTCAAACTCACAGAAAAGCGTTTTAGCGAACTGAAATAATTCCATGTTTATTAGCTTCTGGGACACTAGGTTTCTTTGTGTATTTCAATGAAACTCTGAAAAAATGATTCTGTCATGTGCCCCTCAAGGCTCCCCAAGTTTGGCACATACCACCATCAAGGGTGTTTTTTGTTTACAGTCTATTGGTTGTTTACCCTGATTTAGGCAAAATTTCCTGAAAACGCCTGTGAGTTTATTTCTTCAATGGTTAATGGTAGAACTTTAAAACGCAGAACTACACTTTAGTTCACAAGAGCACACTGTGATTCTTCTGTCCTGGATCAAGTATCTCAAAGCTGAATCTCAAGGTAGCAAAGAGTTTCAAACTCACAGAACAGCATTTTAGCCAACTGGAAATAATTCCATGTTTCTTACCTGTGGTGGGTATTAGGTTTTTTTGTGTATTCAATGAAACTCTGACAAAATGATTCTCTCTTGTGCCCCTCATGGCTCCCCAAATTTGGTCAATCCACCATCACGAGTTTTTTGTTTAGAGCCTATTGGATATGTTCCTCCCCTGATTAGGCAAATTTTCACTGAAAAGGCCTGTAGTTTAATTCCTCAATGGTTAATGCTAGAACTTTGAAAATGCAGAAAAGCACTTCAGATCACAAGAGAACACTGTGCTCCTGTCCTGGTTCAAGTATCCCAAAGCTGAATCACTAGGTATCAAAAGAGTTTCAAACTCACAGAAATGCGTTTTAGCGAACTGAAATAATTCCATGTTTCTTAGCTTATGGGCACTAGGTTTCTTTGTGTATTTCAATGAAACTCTGAAAAAATGATCCTATCATGTGTCCCTCAAGGCTCCCCAAGTTTGCTCATCCCACCATTCAAGGGTGTTTTTGTTTACAGTCTATTGGATGTTTTCCCTGATTAGGCAAAATGCCTGAAAACGCCTTTGAGTTTAATTCTTAAATGGTTAATGCTAGAACTTTAAAAATGCAGAACAACACTTTAGTTCACAAGACCACATTGTGATTCTCTCCTGCATCAAGTATCTCAAAGCTGAATCTTTGAGGTAGCAAAAGAGTTTCAAACTCACAGAACAGCATTTTAGCCAACTGGAAATAATACCATGTTTCTTAGCTTGTGGGTATTAGGTTTCTTTGTGTATTTCAATGAAACTCTGACAAAATGATTCTCTCCTGTGCCCCTCATGGCTCCCCAAATTTGGTCAATCCACCATCACGAGTTTTTTGTTTAGAGCCTATTGGATGTTTACTCTCATTAGGCAAATTTTACTGAAAACGCCTGTAGTTTAATTCCTCAATGGTTAATGCTTAGAACTTTGAAAATGCAGAAAAAGCACTTCAGATCACAAGAGCACACTGTGCTTCTGTCCTGTTTCAAGTATCTCAAAGCTGAATCACTAGGTAGCAAAAGAGTTTCATACTCACAGAAAAGCGATTTTAGCCAACTCGGGAAATAATCCATGTTTCTTAGCTTCTGGGTACTAGGTTTCTTTGTGTATTTCAATGAAACTCTGACAAAATGATTCTCTTTTGTTTGTCCTCAAGGCTCCCCAAATTTTGTCATC